>OY747700.1:23295519-23443941 GCA_963556495.2 Valencia hispanica | reverse complement strand
CTACTGAACTGATTTTCGGCCATGTGAAAGCCACGCCCGATGACATTCACACGATCTTTTCGAAATTTCTCTATGTCTCACCGTTTTCTCTCAGCGCACTCGAGTTTGCAAAAAATCAGACACATTTTGAGCAGATTTCAGAAGAGCAGCGTATACTTTAACATTGAGAAAGTCTGAAGCTGCACATTGTGACAAGACATTTCTCTCTCGTTCGTTCTCGGACTCTGAAATATGTAGAGAGTTGTGCTTTTCCATGATCGAAGACGAAACCCGGCTCTCACTGACGCTTCAAGAATTTTTTCGATATCTCGCACGGTTTTCGAACAGCGGCAATTTGTTCGGAGCCGTTTTTGGGGTCAGAGATGGATTTAGAGCTTCAAAGTGGCTGACATGTCAGAGACAAATTAGTCACGCTAAAATTGTCACGGCCATTAGTTGCCAAGCAACGGCACACCTGCACTTCTCAGGAGAGCCAGAGGTCATTAGAGTTCATTCCAACTCTATTTGAACATGGATTTAGGCCTTCAGGTTTACCATAGAAGCTGTAGATTACTTTGTACTAATTCTGATTAGTGTGGAGTGCTCTTACATGTCTTGAAACTGACTTTTGACCCACAAAATAAGACTCAAACAATATTTACAAAATAAAAGCCCTAAGATTTTTTATACAATATCACAGTACCCTATTATATTACACTACTATTAGAGATCTATTACATATTTATTACTACTATTACACTACTCTCACATAGAGGTTCTCTCCGTCAGCGACTGACTCTGAAGGACTCCATGTCTGTCTCTCAGCGGAGGGTCCGCTGCGGAAGCAGCGGTCTGAAAGAACTTTTCTGCCTTTCTCTGTCTCTTTTTTCTCTGATTAGTGTGGAGTGCTTGTTCATGTCTTGAAACTGACATTTGGGTAGCTGTAGATTACTTTCTATTCATTCTGATTAGTGTGGAGTGCTCATACATGTCTTGAAATTGACTTTTGACCAACACTGTTCAATACAATATCACAGAACCCTATTGTTTTAAACTATTGCTCTTTTTCTGTCTGTCTGTCTGACTGCCTGTAAGCCGAGCATCAGATGATTGGGTCACACACACATGCACCTGTGACTTTGCTGTTACTTAGCAACAGCACAGCTGGCCTCTGAGGAGAACAAAAGGTCACTTAAGGTCATTAGAACTCTATTTAGACATGGAGTTAAGGCCTGTTAGATTAATGGATTACCCTTCAGAGGATTTCATTATACATATGATATTCAATCAGCCTTAACTGACATCCATGATGGACTTTCAAAATAAGACTCAAACAAGCTCTTCAAAATAAAAGCCTTCAGATTTTCTATAGATGATTCATAGGGGTTGTCTGTCTGTCTGTCTCTCTGTCTGTCTCTGTCCATCTCTCTGTCTGTCTCTTTCACTCTGTCTGTCTCTGTCCATCTCTCTGTCTGTCTCTTTTACTCTGTCTGTCTCTGTCTGTCTCTCTGTCTGTCTCTTTCTCTCTGTCTGTCTGTCTCTCTTTCTGTCTCTTTGTCTGTCTTTCTCTGTCTCTTTCTGTCTCTTTGTCTGTCTCTTTCTCTCTGTCTGTCTCTGTCCGTCTCTCTGTCTGTCTCTTTGTCTGTCTTTCTCTGTCTCTGTCCGTCTCTCTGTCTGTCTCTCTTTCTGTCTCTTTGTCTGTCTTTCTCTGTCTCTTTCTGTCTCCCTGTCTGTCTCTGTCTGCCCATCTCTGTCTCTCTGTCAGTGACTGTCGAGCTGCGAATTGAGCGGTCTTAAAGGACTTTGTGTCCCTGTCTCTCTCTCTCTTTCTGTCTATAAGTTAGTTGACTTAATAGGCACATTCTTTGTTCTGGCCACAACTCCATTTCCCATAATGCTTCAGCAAATACATTGTCCATTCATTTCTAAGCACATTGCTGCCTGGGCTTTTAAAACAGACCGCTTATCTGACTTAGGAGAGTATTCCAACACATAGAAAAGTATTCACACCCCTTACCTAATATTATGCTACTTAGCATTATTAAGCTAGTTAGCATTAGCATGCTAGCTATTTTTAGCATTTTAGCTAAATTTGGGTTTTTGACTAACTTTTCGTGCTGATTCCTCTGATGCTAATGATAACATGTTAGCTAGCATTAGCATGCTAGTTAGCATTAGCATGCTAGCTCATGTTAGCATTTTAGCTAATTTTTCAAATTTTCTTAACTTTTCGTAGTGATTACGTTGTAGCTAATGATTACATGTTAGCTAGCATTAGCATGCTAGTTAGCATTAGCATGCTAGCTCATTTTAGCATTTTAGCTATTTTTTTGAATTTTCTTAACTTTTCACTGTTAATACGTTGCAGCTAATGATTACATGTTAGCTAGCATGTGCATGCTAGTTAGCATTAGCATGCTAGCTAATTTTAGAATTTTAGCTAATTTTTAAACATTTCTTAACTTTTCGTAGTGATTACGTTGAGGCTAACGATTACATGTTAGCTAGCATTAGTTTGCTAGTTAGCATTAGCATGCTAGCTCATGTTAGCATTTTTGCTAATTTTGGAATCTTTCTTAACTTTTTTTACTCATTGCTTCGAGGCTATTGATAAAATGCTAGTTAGCATTAGCATGCTAGCTCATGTTAGCATTTTAGCAATTTTTTTGAATTTGCTTAACTTTTTTTACTCATTGCTTCGAGGCTATTGATAACATGCTAGTTAGCATTAGCATGCTAGCTCATGTTAGCATTTAAGCATTTTTTTAATTTGTCCCAACTTTTTCTACTTATTGCTTCGAACCTATTGATAACATGTTAGATTGGGGGTGTGTGACTGATTACGCACCACGTGGCAGGCCCCGTTTAAATTTCCTGAAATTTTCTAGTTATTTATTTTTCTTCCGTCCAGCGTTAATGCGGGTCGTACCGTAGCATGTACCCCCACAATATATATATCAAAACGTGCGGCTCGATCCCACGATGGGTGCTATTACTTTTATAAGCGATTGGAGTTACCATGGCGACGCAATTAGCGAAAAACCACGCAAAAAACAGCCCATAGGAAATGAATGGAGTCAGGTGTCGGAGCGATCCAAAAAATCCACTTTTTTGAGGATTTACTGTGTCATCATACGTTCACTTAGAAAAACCATTAAAATCTCAGTTTGTAGGAATATCCGAGCACTTTTCAGAAGTGAAGACGGGATGTTGATATCTGTTACGGTTTTTTCACAATGAGCCTCTGAGCGACCCAAAGTTTGCCTCAAATTTTAAAATTTATAAATTTTTCAGTGTAACTGCCGTTAAGTTAGAGTGCGAGACTTTGTCCGAGCTGGAACCCAAATTATTTTTTAACTCGCCGTCACGGTCACATATTTCGTTCTACTGATCTGATTTTCGGCCATGTGAAAGCCACGCCCGATGACATTCACACGATCTTTTCAAAATTTCTCTATGTCTCACCGTTTTCTCTCAGCGCACTCGAGTTTGCAAAAAATCAGACACATTTTGAGCAGATTTCAGAAGAGCAGCGTATACTTTAACATTGAGAAAGTCTGAAGCTGCACTTTGTGACAAGACATTTTTAACTCGTTCGTTCTCGGACTGTGAAATATGTAGAGAGTTGTGCTTTTCCATGATCGAAGACGAAACCCGGCTGTCACTGACGCTTCAAGAATTTTTTCGATATCTCGCACGGTTTTCGAACAGCGGCAATTTGTTCGGAGCCCTTTTTGGGGTCAGAGATGGATTTAGAGGCTCCAAGTGGCTGACATGTCAGAGACAAATTAGTCACGCTAAATTAGTCACGGCCATTAGTTGCCAAGCAACGGCACACCTGCACTTCTCAGGAGAGCCAGAGGTCATTAGAGTTCATTCCAACTCTATTTGAACATGGATTTAGGCCTTCAGGTTTACCATAGAAGCTGTAGATTACTTTCTTTTAATTCTGATTAGTGTGGAGTGCTCTTAAATGTCTTGAACCTGACTTTTGACCCACAAAATAAGACTCAAACAATCTTTTCAAAATAAAAGCCCTCAAATTTTCAATACAACATCACAGCACACTATTGTTTTACACTACTATTACATTCTTATTACATATTTATTACTACTATTACACTACTCTTACATAGAGGTTCTTTCTGTCTGTCTGTCAGCGACTGACTCTGAAGGACTCCATGTCTGTCTCTCAGCAGAGGGTCTGAAAGAACTGAGACATCAGCTGTCTGTGTGACGTTCTGTCAGTGGCAGCTGCGCTGCGGGAGCAGCGCTTTCTTAGAACTTTACTGTCTGTCTCTGTCTCTCTGTCAGCGACTGTCGAGTGGCGAATTGAGCGGTCCTAAAGGACTTTGTGTCCCTTTCTCTTTCTGTCTGTCTTTCTGTCTGTCCCTCTAAGCAGCAGCTGCTCCTCCTGTCTCTCTGGAGAGGAGCCCATTAAAGGTCACGAAAGGTCAACTAAACGCTTATGAATTTAAGGCCTCAAAGAACTGGATTACTAATGAGAGAATAACTATATATTACGATCGATACTCAGCCAGCCTTAACTGACATCCATGTTGGACTTTCACATTAAGAGTCAAACAAGCTCTTCAAAATAAAAGCCCATAGATTTTCAATAGAATATAATAGCAGCATATTTTTTTACACTACTGCTGTCTGTCTGTGTCTCCCTGTCTCCTTGTCTCCCTGTCTGTCTGTCTGTCTGTCAGCGGCTGGTCGGCTGCTTACGCAGCACATCTATAGGACACTGTCTCGCTGTCTCCTTCTTTCTGTTTGTCTATCTGTTTGTCTGTCTGTCTGTCTGTCTGTCTGCCTGTCTCTCTGTCAGCGACTGTCGAGCTGCGAATTGAGCGGTCTTAAAGGACTTTGTGTCCCTGTCTCTCTCTCTCTTTCTGTCTATAAGTTAGTTGACTTAATAGGCACATTCTTTACTCTAGCCACAACTCCATTTCCCATAATGCTTCAGCAATGACATTGTCCATTCATTTCTAAGCACATTGCAGCCTGGACTTTTAAAACAGACCGCTTATCTGACTTAGGAGAGTATTCTAACACATAGAAAAGTATTCACACCCCTTACCTAATATTATGCTACTTAGCATTATTAAGCTAGTTAGCATTAGCATGCTAGCTATTTTTAGCATTTTAGCTAAATTTGGGTTTTTGACTAACTTTTCGTGCTGATTCCTCTGATGCTAATGATAACATGTTAGCTAGCATTAGCATGCTAGTTAGCATTAGCATGCTAGCTCATGTTAGCATTTTAGCTAATTTTTCAAATTTTCTTAACTTTTCGTAGTGATTACGTTGTAGCTAATGATTACATGTTAGCTAGCATTAGCATGCTAGTTAGCATTAGCATGCTAGCTCATTTTAGCATTTTAGCTATTTTTTTGAATTTTCTTAACTTTTCACTGTTATTACGTTGCAGCTAATGATTACATGTTAGCTAGCATGCGCATGCTAGTTAGCATTAGCATGCTAGCTCATGTTAGCATTTTAGCTAATTTTTCAAATTTTCTTAACGTTTCGTAGTGATTACGTTGTAGCTAATGATTACATGTTAGCTAGCATTAGCATGCTAGTTAGCATTAGCATGCTAGCTCATTTTAGCATTTTAGCTATTTTTTTGAATTTTCTTAACTTTTCACTGTTATTACGTTGCAGCTAATGATTACATGTTAGCTAGCATGCGCATGCTAGTTAGCATTAGCATGCTAGCTAATTTTAGAATTTTAGCTAATTTTTCAACATTTCTTAACTTTTCGTAGTGATTATGTTGCAGCTTTTGATTACATGTTAGCTAGCATTAGCATGCTAGTTAGCATTAGCATGCTAGCTCATGTTAGCATTTTTGCTAATTTTTCAAATTTTCTTAACTTTTCGTAGTGATTACGTTGTAGCTAATGATTACATGTTAGCTAGCATTAGCATGCTAGCTTATGTTAGCATTTTAGCTAATTTTTGAATTTTGCTTAACTTTTTTCCCTCATTGCTTCAAGGCTATTAATAACATGCTAGCTATCATTAGCATGCTAGTTAGCATTAGCATGCTAGCTCATGTTAGCATTTTAGCTATTTTTTTAATTTGTTCTAGGCAACAGAAGCTCTGAATGGGGGTGTTTGACTGATTACGCACCACGTGGCAGGCCCCGTTTAAATTTCCTGAAATTTTCTAGTTAGGGGCCTGCCAATGCAATGCAGGGAGAAGCAGAGCATTGCATTGCGAAGCAATGCAATGCACTGCCTCCCATGCAATTGCATGGCAAGGCACCTATTATTCTACACCTCTAAACGGCTTCTTTATTATTATTTATTTTTCTTCCGTCCAGCGTTAATGCGGGTCGTACCGTAGCATGCACCCCCACAATATATATATCAAAACGTGCGGCTCGATCTCGAGATGGGTGCTATTACTTTTATAAGCGATTGGAGTTACCATGGCGACGTAATTAGCGAAAAACCACGCCGAAAAATCCCATAGGAATGAATGCATTCACATCTCGGAGCGATCCAAAAAATCCACTTTTTTGAGGATTTACTGTGTCATCATACGTTCACTTAGAAAAACCATTAAAATCTCAGTTTGTAGGAATATCCGAGCACTTTTCAGAAGTGAAGACGGGATGTTGATATCTGTTACGGTTTTTTCACAATAAGCCTCTGAGCGACCCAAAGTTTGCCTCAAATTTGAAAATTTAAAAATTTTTCAGTGTAACTGCCGTTTAGTCAGAGTGTGAGACCCAAGATTATTGAGAACCCAAAATATTTTTTAACTCGCCGTCACGGTCACATATTTCGTTCTACTGAACTGATTTTCGGCCATGTGAAAGCCACGCCCGATGACATTCACACGATCTTTTCGAAATTTCTCTATGTCTCACCGTTTTCTCTCAGCGCACTCGAGTTTGCAAAAAATCAGACACATTTTGAGCAGATTTCAGAAGAGCAGCGTATACTTTAACATTGAGAAAGTCTGAAGCTGCACATTGTGACAAGACATTTCTCTCTCGTTCGTTCTCGGACTCTGAAATATGTAGAGAGTTGTGCTTTTCCATGATCGAAGACGAAACCCGGCTCTCACTGACGCTTCAAGAATTTTTTCGATATCTCGCACGGTTTTCGAACAGCGGCAATTTGTTCGGAGCCGTTTTTGGGGTCAGAGATGGATTTAGAGCTTCAAAGTGGCTGACATGTCAGAGACAAATTAGTCACGCTAAATTTGTCACGGCCATTAGTTGCCAAGCAACGGCACACCTGCACTTCTCAGGAGAGCCAGAGGTCATTAGAGTTCATTCCAACTCTATTGGAACATGGATTTAGGCCTTCAGGTTTACCATAGAAGCTGTAGATTTGTTTCTAGTAATTCTGATTAGTGTGGAGTGCTCTTACATGTCTTGAACCTGACTTTTGACCCACAAAATAAGACTCAAACAATATTTACAAAATAAAAGCCCTAAGATTTTTTATACAATATCACAGTACCCTATTATATTACACTACTATTAAAGATATATTACATATTTATTACTACTATTACACTACTCTCACATAGAGGTTCTCTCCGTCAGCGACTGACTCTGAAGGACTCCATGTCTGTCTCTCAGCGGAGGGTCCGCTGCGGAAGCAGCGGTCTGAAAGAACTTTTCTGCCTTTCTCTGTCTCTTTTTTTTCTGATTAGTGTGGAGTGCTTGTTCATGTCTTGAAACTGACATTTGGGTAGCTGTAGCTTCATTTCCAGTAATTCTGATTAGTGTGGAGTGCTCATACATGTCTTGAAATTGACTTTTGACCCACACTGTCTGATCAGCTGATTGTGTCACACACACATGCACCTGTGACTTTGCTGTTACTGAGCAACAGCACAGCTGGCCTCTGAGGAGAACAAAAGGTCTCTTAAGGTCCTTAGAACTCTATTTAGACATGGAGTTAAGGCCTGTTAGATTAATGGATTACCCTTCAGAGGATTTCATCGTACATATGATATTCAATCAGCCTTAACTGACATCCATGATGGACTTTCAAAATAAGACTCAAATAAGCTCTTCAAAATAAAAGCTCTCAGATTTTCTATAGAAGATCATAGCAGCTTATTGTTTTACACTACTGCAGTCTGTCTGCCCTCCTGTCTGTCTGTCTGTCTGTCTGTCTGTCTGTCTGTCTGTCTGTCTGTCTGTCTGTCTGTCTGTCTTTCCCTCTAAGCAGCAGCTGCACCTCCTGTCTCTTTGGAGATGAGCCAGCGACTGACTCTGAAGGACTCCATGTCTGTCTCTCAGCGGAGGGTCCGCTGCGGAAGCAGCGGTCTGAAAGAACTTTTCTGCCTTTCTCTGTCTCTTTTTTTTCTGATTAGTGTGGAGTGCTTGTTCATGTCTTGAAACTGACATTTGGGTAGCTGTAGATTACTTTCTATTCATTCTGATTAGTGTGGAGTGCTCATACATGTCTTGAAAGTGACTTTTGACCCACACTGTCTGATCAGCTGATTGGGTCACACACACATGCACCTGTGACTTTGCTGTTACTTAGCAACAGCACAGCTGGCCTCTGAGGAGAACAAAAGGTCTCTTAAGGTCATTAGAACTCTATTTAGACATGGAGTTAAGGCCTGTTAGATTAATGGATTACCCTTCAGAGGATTTCATTATACATATGATATTCAATCAGCCTTAACTGACATCCATGATGGACTTTCAAAATAAGACTCAAACAAGCTCTTCAAAATAAAAGCCTTCAGATTTTCTATAGATGATTCATAGGGGTTGTCTGTCTGTCTGTCTCTCTGTCTGTCTCTGTCCATCTCTCTGTCTGTCTCTTTCACTCTGTCTGTCTCTGTCCATCTCTCTGTCTGTCTCTTTTACTCTGTCTGTCTCTGTCTGTCTCTCTGTCTGTCTCTTTCTCTCTGTCTGTCTGTCTCTCTTTCTGTCTCTTTGTCTGTCTTTCTCTGTCTCTTTTTGTCTCTTTGTCTGTCTCTTTCTCTCTGTCTGTCTCTGTCCGTCTCTCTGTCTGTCTCTTTGTCTGTCTTTCTCTGTCTCTGTCCGTCTCTCTGTCTGTCTCTCTTTCTGTCTCTTTGTCTGTCTTTCTCTGTCTCTTTCTGTCTCCCTGTCTGTCTCTGTCTGCCCATCTCTGTCTCTCTGTCAGTGACTGTCGAGCTGCGAATTGAGCGGTCTTAAAGGACTTTGTGTCCCTGTCTCTCTCTCTCTCTCTTTCTGTCTATAAGTTAGTTGACTTAATAGGCACATTCTTTGTTCTGGCCACAACTCCATTTCCCATAATGCTTCAGCAAATACATTGTCCATTCATTTCTAAGCACATTGCTGCCTGGGCTTTTAAAACAGACCGCTTATCTGACTTAGGAGAGTATTCCAACACATAGAAAAGTATTCACACCCCTTACCTAATATTATGCTACTTAGCATTATTAAGCTAGTTAGCATTAGCATGCTAGCTATTTTTAGCATTTTAGCTAAATTTGGGTTTTTGACTAACTTTTCGTGCTGATTCCTCTGATGCTAATGATAACATGTTAGCTAGCATTAGCATGCTAGTTAGCATTAGCATGCTAGCTCATGTTAGCATTTTAGCTAATTTTTCAAATTTTCTTAACTTTTCGTAGTGATTACGTTGTAGCTAATGATTACATGTTAGCTAGCATTAGCATGCTAGTTAGCATTAGCATGCTAGCTCATTTTAGCATTTTAGCTATTTTTTTGAATTTTCTTAACTTTTCACTGTTAATACGTTGCAGCTAATGATTACATGTTAGCTAGCATGTGCATGCTAGTTAGCATTAGCATGCTAGCTAATTTTAGAATTTTAGCTAATTTTTAAACATTTCTTAACTTTTCGTAGTGATTACGTTGAGGCTAACGATTACATGTTAGCTAGCATTAGTTTGCTAGTTAGCATTAGCATGCTAGCTCATGTTAGCATTTTTGCTAATTTTGGAATCTTTCTTAACTTTTTTTACTCATTGCTTCGAGGCTATTGATAAAATGCTAGTTAGCATTAGCATGCTAGCTCATGTTAGCATTTTAGCAATTTTTTTGAATTTGCTTAATTTTTTTACTCATTGCTTCGAGGCTATTGATAACATGCTAGTTAGCATTAGCATGCTAGCTCATGTTAGCATTTAAGCATTTTTTTAATTTGTCCCAACTTTTTCTACTTATTGCTTCGAACCTATTGATAACATGTTAGATTGGGGGTGTGTGACTGATTACGCACCACGTGGCAGGCCCCGTTTAAATTTCCTGAAATTTTCTAGTTTATTTATTTATTTTTCTTCCGTCCACCTTAATGCGGGTCGTACCGTAGCATGCACCCCCACAATATATATATCAAAACGTGCGGCTCGATCTCGAGATGGGTGCTATTACTTTTATAAGCGATTGGAGTTACCATGGCGACGTAATTAGCGAAAAACCACGCTCAAAAATCCCATAGGAATGAATGGAGTCCGGTGTCGGAGCGATCAAAAAAATCCACTTTTTTGAGGATTTACTGTGTCATCATACGTTCACTTAGAAAAACCATTAAAATCTCAGTTTGTAGGAATATCCGAGCACTTTTCAGAAGTGAAGACGGGATGTTGATATCTGTTACGGTTTTTTCACAATGAGCCTCTGAGCGACCCAAAGTTTGCCTCAAATTAAAAAATTTAAAAATTTTTCAGTGTAACTGCCGTTAAGTTAGAGTGCGAGACTTTGTCCGAGCTGGAACCCAAATTATTTTTTAACTCGTCGTCACGGTCACATATTTCCTTCTACTGAACTGATTTTCGCCCATGTGAAAGCCACGCCCGATGACATTCACACGATCTTTTCAAAATTTCTCTATGTCTCACCGTTTTCTCTCAGCGGACTTTCGTTTGCAAAAAATCAGACACATTTTGAGCAGATTTCAGAAAATCCCCCTATTGTTTAACATTGAGCAAGTCTGACAGTTTCTGAAGCTGGGGCTGGTGACAAGACATTTTTAACTCGTTTGTTCTCGGACTCTGAAATATGTAGAGAGTTGTGCTTTTCCATGATCGAAGGCGAAACCCGGCTCTCACTGACGCTTCAAGAATTTTTTCGATACATCGCACGGTTTTTGAACAGCGGCAATTTGTTCGGAAGCCTTTTTGGGGTCAGAGATGGATTTAGAGCTTCAAAGTGGCTGACATGTCAGAGACAAATTAGTCACGCTAAATTAGTCACGGCCATTAGTTGCCAAGCAACGGCACACCTGCACTTCTCAGGAGAGCCAGAGGTCATTAGAGTTCATTCCAACTCTATTGGAACATGGATTTAGGCCTTCAGGTTTACCATAGAAGCTGTAGATTACTTTGTACTAATTCTGATTAGTGTGGAGTGCTCTTACATGTCTTGAAACTGACTTTTGACCCACAAAATAAGACTCAAACAATATTTACAAAATAAAAGCCCTAAGATTTTGTATACAATATCACAGTACCCTATTATTTTACACTACTATTAAAGATCTATTACACATTTATTACTACTATTACACTACTCTCACATAGAGGTTCTCTCCGTCAGCGACTGACTCTGAAGGAGTCCATGTCTGTGTCTCAGCGGAGGGTCAGCGGTCTGAAAGAACTTTTCTGCCTTTCTCTGTCTCTTTTTTTTCTGATTAGTGTGGAGTGCTTGTTCATGTCTTGAAACTGACATTTGGGTAGCTGTAGATTCATTTCCAGTAATTCTGATTAGTGTGGAGTGCTCATACATGTCTTGAAAGTGACTTTTGACCCACACTGTCTGATCAGCTGATTGGGTCACACACACATGCACCTGTGACTTTGCTGTTACTTAGCAACAGCACAGCTGGCCTCTGAGGAGAACAAAAGGTCTCTTAAGGTCATTAGAACTCTATTTAGACATGGAGTTAAGGCCTGTTAGATTAATGGATTACCCTTCAGAGGATTTCATTATACATATGATATTCAATCAGCCTTAACTGACATCCATGATGGACTTTCAAAATAAGACTCAAACAAGCTCTTCAAAATAAAAGCCCTCAGATTTTCTATAGAAGATTCATAGGGGTTGTCTGTCTGTCTGTCTCTCTGTCTGTCTCTTTCTCTCTGTCTGTCTCTCTTTCTGTCTCTTTGTCTGTCTTTCTCTATCTCTTTCTGTCTCTGTCTCTCTTTTTGTCTCTGTCTGTCTCTCTTTCTGTCTCCTTGTCTGTCTTTCTCTGTCTCTGTCTATCTCTGTCTCTCTTTCTGTCTCTGTCTGTCTCTCTTTCTGTCTCCCTGTCTGTCTTTCTCTGTCTCTGTCTGTCTCTGTCTCTCTTTCTGTCTCTTTGTCTGTCTGTCTTTCTCTGTCTCTCTCTGTCTCTGTCTCTCTTTCTGTCTCTGTCTGTCTCTCTTTCTGTCTCCCTGTCTGTCTTTCTCTCTCTGTCTGTCTCTGTCTCTCTTTCTGTCTCTTTGTCTGTCTTTCTCTGTCTCTTTCTGTCTCCCTGTCTGTGTCTGTCTGCCCGTCTCTGTCTCTCTGTCAGTGACTGTCGAGCTGCGAATTGAGCGGTCTTAAAGGACTTTGTGTCCCTGTCTCTCTCTCTCTTTCTGTCTATAAGTCAGTTTACTTAATAGGCACATTCTTTATACCTGCCACAACTCCATTTCCCATAATGCTTCAGCAATGACATTGTCCATTCATTTCTAAGCACATAGCTGCCTGGGCTTTTAAAACAGACCGCTTATCTGACTTAGGAGAGTATTCTAACACATAGAAAAGTATTCACACCCCTTACCTAATATTATGCTACTTAGCATTATTAAGCTAGTTAGCATTAGCATGCTAGCTATTTTTAGCATTTTAGCTAAATTTGGGTTTTTGACTAACTTTTCGTGCTGATTCCTCTGATGCTAATGATAACATGTTAGCTAGCATTAGCATGCTAGTTAGCATTAGCATGCTAGCTCATGTTAGCATTTTTGCTAATTTTTCAAATTTTCTTAACTTTTCGTAGTGATTACGTTGTAGCTAATGATTACATGTTAGCTAGCATTAGCATGCTAGTTAGCATTAGCATGCTAGCTCATTTTAGCATTTTAGCCATTTTTTTGAATTTTCTTAACTTTTCACTGTTATTACGTTGCAGCAAATGATTACATGTTAGCTAGCATGCGCATGCTAGTTAGCATTAGCATGCTAGCTAATTTTAGAATTTTAGCTAATTTTTCAACATTTCTTAACTTTTCGTAGTGATTATGTTGCAGCTAATGATTACATGTTAGCTAGCATTAGCATGCTAGTTAGCATTAGCATGCTAGCTCATGTTAGCATTTTTGCTAATTTTTGAATTTTGCTTAACTTTTTTCACTCATTGCTTCAAGGATATTGATGACATGCTAGTTAGCATTAGCATGCTAGCTCATGTTAGCATTTTTGCTAATTTTTTAATTTGTCCCAACTTTTTCTACTTATTGCTTCGAACCTATTGATAACATGTTAGCTAGCATTAGTATGCTAGGCTAGGCAGCATAACCTCTGATTGGGGGTGTGTGACTGATTACGCACCACGTGGCAGGCCCCGTTTAAATTTCCTGAAATTTTCTAGTTTATTTATTTATTTTTCTTCCGTCCACCTTAATGCGGGTCGTACCGTAGCATGCACCCCCACAATATATATATCAAAACGTGCGGCTCGATCTCGAGATGGGTGCTATTACTTTTATAAGCGATTGGAGTTACCATGGCGACGTAATTAGCGAAAAACCACGCCCAAAAATCCCATAGGAATGAATGGAGTCCGGTGTCGGAGCGATCAAAAAAATCCACTTTTTTGAGGATTTACTGTGTCATCATACGTTCACTTAGAAAAACCATTAAAATCTCAGTTTGTAGGAATATCCGAGCACTTTTCAGAAGTGAAGACGGGATGTTGATATCTGTTACGGTTTTTTCACAATGAGCCTCTGAGCGACCCAAAGTTTGCCTCAAATTTAAAAATTTAAAAATTTTTCAGTGTAACTGCCGTTAAGTTAGAGTGCGAGACTTTGTCCGAGCTGGAACCCAAATTATTTTTTAACTCGTCGTCACGGTCACATATTTCCTTCTACTGAACTGATTTTCGCCCATGTGAAAGCCACGCCCGATGACATTCACACGATCTTTTCAAAATTTCTCTATGTCTCACCGTTTTCTCTCAGCGGACTTTCGTTTGCAAAAAATCAGACACATTTTGAGCAGATTTCAGAAAATCCCCCTATTGTTTAACATTGAGCAAGTCGGACAGTTTCTGAAGCTGGGGCTTGTGACAAGACATTTTTAACTCGTTCGTTCTCGGACTCTGAAATATGTAGAGAGTTGTGCTTTTCCATGATCGAAGGCGAAACCCGGCTCTCACTGGCGCTTCAAGAATTTTTTCGATACATCGCATGGTTTTTGAACAGCGGCAATTTGTTCGGAAGCCTTTTTGGGGTCAGAGATGGATTTAGAGCTTCAAAGTGGCTGACATGTCAGAGACAAATTAGTCACGCTAAATTAGTCACGGCCATTAGTTGCCAAGCAACGGCACACCTGCACTTCTCAGGAGAGCCAGAGGTCATTAGAGTTCATTCCAACTCTATTTGAACATGGATTTAGGCCTTCAGGTTTACCATAGAAGCTGTAGATTACTTTGTACTAATTCTGATTAGTGTGGAGTGCTCTTACATGTCTTGAAATTAACTTTGACCCACAAAATAAGACTCAAACAATATTTACAAAATAAAAGCCCTAAGATTTTTAATACAATATCACAGTACCCTATTATTTTACACTACTATTAAAGATCTATTACACATTTATTACTACTATTACACTACTCTCACATAGAGGTTCTCTCCGTCAGCGACTGACTCTGAAGGACTCCATGTCTGTGTCTCAGCGGAGGGTCCGCTGCGGAAGCAGCGGTCTGAAAGAACTTTTCTGCCTTTCTCTGTCTCTTTTTTTTCTGATTAGTGTGGAGTGCTCATACATGTCTTGAAACTGACTTTTGACCCACACTGTCTGATCAGCTGATTGGGTCACACACACATGCACCTGTGACTTTGCTGTTACTTAGCAACAGCACAGCTGGCCTCTGAGGAGAACAAAAGGTCTCTTAAGGTCATTAGAACTCTATTTAGACATGGAGTTAAGGCCTGTTAGATTAATGGATTACCCTTCAGAGGATTTTATTATACATATGATATTCAATCAGCCTTAACTGACATCCATGATGGACTTTCAAAATAAGACTCAAACAAGCTCTTCAAAATAAAAGCCCTCAGATTTTCTATAGAAGATCATAGCAGCTTATTGTTTTACACTACTGCAGTCTGTCTGCCCTCTGTCTGTCTGTCTGTCTGTCTGTCTGTCTGTCTGTCTGTCTGTCTGTCTGTCTGTCTGTCTGTCTGTCTGTCTGTCTGTCTGTCTGTCTGTCCCTCTAAGCAGCAGCTGCACCTCTTGTCTCTTTGGAGATGAGCCAGCGACTGACTCTGAAGGACTCCATGTCTGTCTCTCAGCAGAGGGTCTGAAAGAACTGAGACATCAGCTGTCTGTGTGACGTTCTGTCAGTGGAAGCTGCGCTGCGAAAGCAGCGCTCTCCAAGAATTTTTCTGCCTTTCTCTGTCTCTTTTTTTTCTGATTAGTGTGGAGTAATTGTTCGTGTCTTGAAACTGACATTTGGGTAGCTGTAGTATTCATTTCCAGTAATTCTGATTAGTGTGGAGTGCTCATTCATGTCTTGAAACTGACATTTGGGTAGCTGTAGATTCATTTCCAGTAATTCTGATTAGTGTGGAGTGCTCATACATGTCTTGAAATTGACTTTTGACCCACACTGTCTGGGGTTCTGTGGGGAAGAGCTCATTAAAGGTCACTAAAGGTCATCATAACACTCTATGGACATGAATTTAAGGTCTGATAGAACAGTTGATTACCATTGGTGGTAGTGCAACATATGAATAAAGAGACTGAATCAGCCTCAACTGACATCCATGCTGGACTTTCAAAATAAGACTCAACAATCTCTTCAAAATAAAAGCCCTCTGATCTTCAATACAATATCACAGGACCCTATTGTTTTAAACTATTGCTGTCGTTCTGTCTGTCTGTCTGACTGCCTGTAAGCCGAGCATCAGCTCATTGGGTCACACACACATGCACCTGTGACTTTGCTGTTACTTAGCAACAGCACAGCTGGCCTCTGAGGAGAACAAAAGGTCACTTAAGGTCATTAGAACTCTATTTAGACATGGAGTTAAGGCCTGTTAGATTAATGGATTACCCTTCAGAGGATTTCATTATACATATGATATTCAATCAGCCTTAACTGACATCCATGATGGACTTTCAAAATAAGACTCAAACAAGCTCTTCAAAATAAAAGCCCTCAGATTTTCTATAGAAGATTCATAGGGGTTGTCTGTCTGTCTGTCTGTCTCTCTGTCTGTCTCTTTCTCTCTGTCTGTCTCTCTTTCAGTCTCTGTCCGTCTCTCTGTCTGTCTCTGTCTCTCTTTCTGTCTCCCTGTCTTTCTCTGTCTGCCCGTCTCTGTCTCTCTGTCTGTCTCTTTGTCTGTCTTTGTCTGTCTCTTTCTGTCTCCCTGTCTGTCTCTGTCTCTCTGTCTATCTCTTTGTCTGTCTGTCTGTCTCTGTCTCTCTTTCTGTCTCCCTGTCTGTCTCTGTCTCTCTGTCTGTCTCTTTGTCTGTCTTTCTCTGTCTCTGTCTGCCCGTCTCTGTCTCTCTGTCCATCTCTCTGTCTGTCTCTGTCTCTCTTTCCGTCTCTCTGTCTGTCTCTGTCTCTCTGTCCGTCTCCCTTTCAGTCTCTGTCTCTCTTTCCGTCTCTCTGTCTTTCTCTGTCTCTTTCTGTCTCCCTGTCTGTCTCTGTCTGCCCGTCTCTGTCTCTCTGTCAGTGACTGTCGAGCTGCGAATTGAGCGGTCTTAAAGGACTTTGTGTCCCTGTCTCTCTCTCTCTCTCTTTCTGTCTATAAGTTAGTTGACTTAATAGGCACATTCTTTGTTCTGGCCACAACTCCATTTCCCATAATGCTTCAGCAAATACATTGTCCATTCATTTCTAAGCACATTGCTGCCTGGGCTTTTAAAACAGACCGCTTATCTGACTTAGGAGAGTATTCCAACACATAGAAAAGTATTCACACCCCTTACCTAATATTATGCTAGTTAGCATTATTAAGCTAGTTAGCATTAGCATGCTAGCTATTTTTAGCATTTTAGCTAAATTTGGGTTTTTGACTAACTTTTCGTGCTGATTCCTCTGATGCTAATGATAACATGTTAGCTAGCATTAGCATGCTAGTTAGCATTAGCATGCTAGCGCATGTTAGCATTTTAGCTAATTTTTCAAATTTTCTTATCTTTTCGTAGTGATTACGTTGTAGCTAATGATTACATGTTAGCTAGCATTAGCATGCTAGTTAGCATTAGCATGCTAGCTCATTTTAGCATTTTAGCTATTTTTTTGAATTTTCTTAACTTTTCACTGTTATTACGTTGCAGCTAATGATTACATGTTAGCTAGCATGCGCATGCTAGTTAGCATTAGCATGCTAGCTAATTTAAGAATTTTAGCTAATTCTTCAACATTTCTTAACTTTTCGTAGTGATTATGTTGCAGCTAATGATTACATGTTAGCTAGCATTAGCATGCTAGTTAGCATTAGCATGCTAGCTCATTTTAGCATTTTAGCTAATTTTTGAATTTCGCTTAACTTTTTTAACTCATTGCTTCAAGGCTTTTAATAACATGCTAGCTAGCATTAGCATGCTAGCTCATATTAGCATTTTTGCTAATTTTTGAATTTTGCCTACCTTTTTTTTCTCATTGCTTCGAGGCTGTTGATAACATGCTAGTTAGCATTAGCATGCTAGCTCATGTTAGCATTTTTGCTAATTTTTTAATTTTGCTTAACTTTTTTTACTCATTGCTTCGAGGCTGTTGATAACATGCTAGTTAGCATTAGCATGCTAGCTCATGTTAGCATTTTTGCTTTTTTTTTAAATTTGGGCTAGGCAACAGAAGCTCTGATTGGGGGTGTGTGACTGATTACGCACCACGTGGCAGGCCCCGTTTAAATTTCCTGAAATTTTCTAGTTAGGGGCCTGCCAATGCAATGCAGGGAGAAGCAGAGCATTGCATTGCGAAGCAATGCAATGCACTGCCTCCCATGCAATTGCATGGCAAGGCACCTATTATTCTACACCTCTAAACTGGACTCTTTATTATTTATTTATTTATTTATTTATTTTTCTTCCGTCCACCTTAATGCGGGTCGTACCGTAGCATGCACCCCCACAATATATATATCAAAACGTGCGGCTCGATCTCGAGATGGGTGCTATTACTTTTATAAGCGATTGGAGTTACCATGGCGACGTAATTAGCGAAAAACCACGCCCAAAAATCCCATAGGAATGAATGGAGTCAGGTTTCGGAGCGATCAAAAAAATCCACTTTTTTGAGGATTTACTGTGTCATCATACGTTCACTTAGAAAAACCATTGAAATCTCAGTTTGTAGGAATATCCGAGCACTTTTCAGAAGTGAAGACGGGATGTTGATATCTGTTACGGTTTTTTCACAATGAGCCTCTGAGCGACCCAAAGTTTGCCTCAAATTTAAAAATTTAAAAATTTTTCAGTGTAACTGCCGTTAAGTTAGAGTGCGAGACACAAGATTATTGAGAACCCAAAATATTTTTTAACTCGCCGTCACGGTCACATATTTCGTTCTACTGAACTGATTTTCGGCCATGTGAAAGCTACGCCCGATGACATTCACACGATCTTTTCAAAATTTCTCTATGTCTCACCGTTTTCTCTCAGCGGACTTTCGTTTGCAAAAAATCAGACACATTTTGAGCAGATTTCAGAAAATCCCCCTATTGTTTAACATTGAGCAAGTCTGACAGTTTCTGAAGCTGGGGCTTGTGATAAGACATTTTTATCTCGTTCGTTTTTGGACTGTGAAATATGTAGAGAGTTGTGCTTTTCCATGATCGAAGACGAAACCCGGCTCTCACTGACGCTTCAAGAATTTTTTCGATACATCGCACGGTTTTTGAACAGCGGCAATTTGTTCGGAAGCCTTTTTGGGGTCAGAGATGGATTTAGAGCTTCAAAGTGGCTGACATGTCAGAGACAAATTAGTCACGCTAAATTAGTCACGGTCATTAGTTGCCAAGCAACGGCACACCTGCACTTCTCAGGAGAGCCAGAGGTCATTAGAGTTCATTCCAACTCTATTTGAACATGGATTTAGGCCTTCAGGTTTACCATAGAAGCTGTAGATTACTTTGTACTAATTCTGATTAGTGTGGAGTGCTCTTACATGTCTTGAAACTGACTTTTGACCCACAAAATAAGACTCAAACAATATTTACAAAATAAAAGCCCTAAGATTTTGTATACAATATCACAGTACCCTATTATTTTACACTACTATTAAAGATCTATTACACATTTATTACTACTATTACACTACTCTCACATAGAGGTTCTCTCCGTCAGCGACTGACTCTGAAGGACTCCATGTCTGTGTCTCAGCGGAGGGTCCGCTGCGGAAGCAGCGGTCTGAAAGAACTTTTCTGCCTTTCTCTGTCTCTTTTTTTTCTGATTAGTGTGGAGTGCTCATACATGTCTTGAAACTGACATTTGGGTAGCTGTAGATTCATTTCCAGTAATTCTGATTAGTGTGGAGTGCTCATACATGTCTTGAAAGTGACTTTTGACCCACACTGTCTGATCAGCTGATTGGGTCACACACACATGCACCTGTGACTTTGCTGTTACTTAGCAACAGCACAGCTGGCCTCTGAGGAGAACAAAAGGTCTCTTAAGGTCATTAGAACTCTATTTAGACATGGAGTTAAGGCCTGTTAGATTAATGGATTACCCTTCAGAGGATTTCATTATACATATGATATTCAATCAGCCTTAACTGACATCCATGATGGACTTTCAAAATAAGACTCAAACAAGCTCTTCAAAATAAAAGCCTTCAGATTTTCTATAGACGATTCATAGGGGTTGTCTGTCTCTGTCTGTCTGTCTCTCTGTCTGTCTCTTTCTCTCTGTCTGTCTCTTTCCGTCTGTCTGTCTCTGTCTGCCCGTCTCTGTCTCTCTGTCTGTCTCTTTGTCTGTCTTTCTCTGTCTCTTTCTGTCTCCCTGTCTGTCTCTGTCTCTCTGTCTATCTCTTTGTCTGTCTCTGTCTCTCTTTCTGTCTCCCTGTCTGTTTCTGTCTGTCCGTCTCTGTCTCTCTGTATATCTCTTTGTCTGTCTTTCTCTGTCTCTTTCTCTCTCCCTGTGTGTCTCTGTCTCTCTGTCTATCTCTTTGTCTGTCTTTCTCTGTCTCTTTCTGTCTCCCTGTCTGTCTCTGTCCGTCTCTCTGTCTGTCTCTGTCTCTCTTTCTGTCTCCCTGTCTGTCTCTGTCTGCCCGTCTCTGTCTCTCTGTCAGCGACTGTGGAGCTGCAAATTGAGCGGTCTTAAAGGACTTTGTGTCCCTGTCTCTCTCTCTCTTTCTGTCTATAAGTTAGTTGACTTAATAGGGACATTCTTTGTTCTGGCCACAACTCCATTTCCCATAATGCTTCAGCAATGACATTGTCCATTCATTTCTAAGCACATTGCTGCCTGGGCTTTTAAAACAGACCGCTTATCTGACTTAGGAGAGTATTCTAACACATAGAAAAGTATTCACACCCCTTCCCTAATATTATGCTACTTAGCATTATTAAGCTAGTTAGCATTAGCATGCTAGCTATTTTTAGCATTTTAGCTAATTTTGGGTTTTTGACTAACTTTTCGTGCTGATTCCTCTGATGCTAATGATAACATGTTAGCTAGCATTAGCATGCTAGTTAGCATTAGCATGCTAGCTCATGTTAGCATTTTAGCAAATTTTTCAAATTTTCTTAACTTTTCGTAGTGATTACGTTGTAGCTAATGATTACATGTTAGCTAGCATTAGCATGCTAGTTAGCATTAGCATGCTAGCTCATTTTAGCATTTTAGCTATTTTTTTGAATTTTCTTAACTTTTCACTGTTATTACGTTGCAGCTAATGATTACATGTTAGCTAGCATGCGCATGCTAGTTAGCATTAGCATGCTAGCTAATTTTAGAATTTTAGCTAATTTTTCAACACTTCTTAACTTTTCGTAGTGATTATGTTGCAGCTAATGATTACATGTTAGCTAGCATTAGCATGCTAGTTAGCATTAGCATGCTAGCTCATGTTAGAATTTTTGCTAATTTTTGAATTTTGCTTAACTTTTTTTACTCATTGCTTCGAGGCTATTGATAACATGCTAGTTAGCATTAGCATGCTAGCTCATGTTAGCATTTTAGCTAATTTTTGAATTTTGCTTAACTTTTTTCACTCATTGTTTCAAGGCTATTAATAACATTTTAGCTAGCATTAGCATGCTAGTTAGCATTAGCATGCTAGCTCATGTTAGCATTTTTGCTAATTTCTGAATTTTGCTTAACTTTTTTTACTCATTGCTTCGAGGCTATTGATAACATGCTAGTTAGCATTAGCATGCTAGCTCATGTTAGCATTTTTGCTAATTTTTGAATTTTGCTTAACTTTTTTTACTCATTGCTTCGAGGCTATTGATAACATGCTAGTTAGCATTAGCATGCTAGCTCATGTTAGCATTTTAGCTTTTTTTTAAAATTTGGGCTAGGCAACAGAAGCTCTGATTGGGGGTGTGTGACTGATTACGCACCACGTGGCAGGCCCCGTTTAAATTTCCTGAAATTTTCTAGTTTATTTATTTATTTTTCTTCCGTCCACCTTAATGCGGGTCGTACCGTAGCATGCACCCCCACAATATATATATCAAAACGTGCGGCTCGATCTCGAGATGGGTGCTATTACTTTTATAAGCGATTGGAGTTACCATGGCGACGTAATTAGCGAAAAACCACGCCCAAAAATCCCATAGGAATGAATGGAGTCCGGTGTCGGAGCGATCAAAAAAATCCACTTTTTTGAGGATTTACTGTGTCATCATACGTTCACTTAGAAAAACCATTAAAATCTCAGTTTGTAGGAATATCCGAGCACTTTTCAGAAGTGAAGACGGGATGTTGATATCTGTTACGGTTTTTTCACAATGAGCCTCTGAGCGACCCAAAGTTTGCCTCAAATTAAAAAATTTAAAAATTTTTCAGTGTAACTGCCGTTAAGTTAGAGTGCGAGACTTTGTCCGAGCTGGAACCCAAATTATTTTTTAACTCGTCGTCACGGTCACATATTTCCTTCTACTGAACTGATTTTCGCCCATGTGAAAGCCACGCCCGATGACATTCACACGATCTTTTCAAAATTTCTCTATGTCTCACCGTTTTCTCTCAGCGGACTTTCGTTTGCAAAAAATCAGACACATTTTGAGCAGATTTCAGAAAATCCCCCTATTGTTTAACATTGAGCAAGTCTGACAGTTTCTGAAGCTGGGGCTGGTGACAAGACATTTTTAACTCGTTTGTTCTCGGACTCTGAAATATGTAGAGAGTTGTGCTTTTCCATGATCGAAGGCGAAACCCGGCTCTCACTGACGCTTCAAGAATTTTTTCGATACATCGCACGGTTTTTGAACAGCGGCAATTTGTTCGGAAGCCTTTTTGGGGTCAGAGATGGATTTAGAGCTTCAAAGTGGCTGACATGTCAGAGACAAATTAGTCACGCTAAATTAGTCACGGCCATTAGTTGCCAAGCAACGGCACACCTGCACTTCTCAGGAGAGCCAGAGGTCATTAGAGTTCATTCCAACTCTATTGGAACATGGATTTAGGCCTTCAGGTTTACCATAGAAGCTGTAGATTACTTTGTACTAATTCTGATTAGTGTGGAGTGCTCTTACATGTCTTGAAACTGACTTTTGACCCACAAAATAAGACTCAAACAATATTTACAAAATAAAAGCCCTAAGATTTTGTATACAATATCACAGTACCCTATTATTTTACACTACTATTAAAGATCTATTACACATTTATTACTACTATTACACTACTCTCACATAGAGGTTCTCTCCGTCAGCGACTGACTCTGAAGGAGTCCATGTCTGTGTCTCAGCGGAGGGTCAGCGGTCTGAAAGAACTTTTCTGCCTTTCTCTGTCTCTTTTTTTTCTGATTAGTGTGGAGTGCTCATACATGTCTTGAAACTGACATTTGGGTAGCTGTAGATTCATTTCCAGTAATTCTGATTAGTGTGGAGTGCTCATACATGTCTTGAAAGTGACTTTTGACCCACACTGTCTGATCAGCTGATTGGGTCACACACACATGCACCTGTGACTTTGCTGTTACTTAGCAACAGCACAGCTGGCCTCTGAGGAGAACAAAAGGTCTCTTAAGGTCATTAGAACTCTATTTAGACATGGAGTTAAGGCCTGTTAGATTAATGGATTACCCTTCAGAGGATTTCATTATACATATGATATTCAATCAGCCTTAACTGACATCCATGATGGACTTTCAAAATAAGACTCAAACAAGCTCTTCAAAATAAAAGCCCTCAGATTTTCGATAGAAGATCATAGCAGCTTATTGTTTTACACTACTGCAGTCTGTCTGCCCTCCTGTCTGTCTGTCTGTCTGTCTGTCTGTCTGTCTGTCTGTCTGTCTGTCTGTCTGTCTGTCTGTCTGTCTGTCTGTCTGTCTGTCTGTCCCTCTAAGCAGCAGCTGCACCTCTTGTCTCTTTGGAGATGAGCCAGCGACTGACTCTGAAGGACTAACTGTCTGTCTCTCAGCGGAGGGTCCGCTGCGGAAGCAGCGGTCTGAAAGAATTTTTCTGCCTTTCTCTGTCTCTTTTTTTTCTGATTAGTGTGGAGTGCTTGTTCATGTCTTGAAACTGACATTTGGGTAGCTGTAGCTACATTTCCAGTAATTCTGATTAGCGTGGAGTGCTCATACATGTCTTGAAATTGACTTTTGACCCACACTGTCTGAGGCTCTGTGGAGGAGAGCTCATTAAAGGTCACTTAAGGTCATCATAACACTCTATGGACATGAATTTAAGGTCTGATAGAACAGTTGATTACCATTGGTGGTAGCGCAACATATGAATAAAGAGACTGAATCAGCCTCAACTGACATCCATGCTGGACTTTCAAAATAAGACTCAAATAATCTCTTCAAAATAAAAGCCCTCTGATCTTCAATACAATATCACAGGACCCTATTGTTTTAAACTATTGCTGTCTTTCTGTCTGTCTGTCTGTCTGTCTGACTGCCTGTAAGCCGAGCATCAGCTGATTGGGTCACACACACATGCACCTGTGACTTTGCTGTTACTTAGCAACAGCACAGCTGGCCTCTGAGGAGAACAAAAGGTCACTCAAGGTCATTAGAACTCTATTTAGACATGGAGTTAAGGCCTGTTAGATTAATGGATTACCCTTCAGAGGATTTCATTATACATATGATATTCAATCAGCCTTAACTGACATCCATGATGGACTTTCAAAATAAGACTCAAACAAGCTCTTCAAAATAAAAGCCCTCAGATTTTCTTTAGAAGATTCATAGGGGTTGTCCGTCTCTCTGTCTGTCTCTGTCTCTCTTTCTGTCTCCCTGTCTGTCTCTGTCTGTCCGTCACTGTCTCTCTTTCTGTCTCTTTGTCTGTCATTCTCTGTCTCTTTCTGTCTCCCTGTCTGTCTCTGTCTGCCCGTCTCTGTCTCTCTGTCTGTCTCTGTCTCTCTGTCCGTCTCTCTGTCTGTCTCTGTCTCTCTTTCCGTCTCTCTGTCTGTCTCTGTCTCTCTGTCCGTCTCTCTGTCTTTCTCTGTCTCTTTCTGTCTCCCTGTCTGTCTCTGTCTGCCCGTCTCTGTCTCTCTGTCAGTGACTGTGGAGCTGCGAATTGAGCGGTCTTAAGGGACTTTGTGTCCCTGTCTCTCTCTCTCTTTCTGTCTATAAGTTAGTTGACTTAATAGGCACATTCTTTGTTCTGGCCACAACTCCATTTCCCATAATGCTTCAGCAAATACATTGTCCATTCATTTCTAAGCACATTGCTGCCTGGGCTTTTAAAACAGACCGCTTATCTGACTTAGGAGAGTATTCCAACACATAGAAAAGTATTCACACCCCTTACCTAATATTATGCTACTTAGCATTTTTAAGCTAGTTAGCATTAGCATGCTAGCTATTTTTAGCATTTTAGCTAAATTTGGGTTTTTGACTAACTTTTCGTGCTGATTCCTCTGATGCTAATGATAACATGTTAGCTAGCATTAGCATGCTAGTTAGCATTAGCATGCTAGCTCATGTTAGCATTTTAGCTAATTTTTCAAATTTTCTTAACTTTTCGTAGTGATTACGTTGTAGCTAATGATTACATGTTAGCTAGCATTAGCATGCTAGTTAGCATTAGCATGCTAGCTCATTTTAGCATTTTAGCTATTTTTTTGAATTTTCTTAACTTTTCACTGTTATTACGTTGCAGCTAATGATTACATGTTAGCTAGCATGCGCATGCTAGTTAGCATTAGCATGCTAGCTAATTTTAGAATTTTAGCTAATTTTTCAACATTTCTTAACTTTTCGTAGTGATTACGTTGAAGCTAATGATTACATGTTAGCTAGCATTAGCATGCTAGTTAGCATTAGCATGCTAGCTCATGTTAGCATTTTTGCTAATTTTTCAAATTTTCTTAACTTTTCGTAGTGATTACGTTGTAGCTAATGATTACATGTTAGCTAGGATTAGCATGCTAGTTAGCATTAGCATGCTAGCTCATTTTAGCATTTTAGCTATTTTTTTGAATTTTCTTAACTTTTCACTGTTATTACGTTGCAGCTAATGATTACATGTTAGCTAGCATGCATATGCTAGTTAGCATTAGCATGCTAGCTCATGTTAGCATTTGTGCTAATTTTAGAATTTTGCTTAACTTTTTCCACTCATTGCTTCGAGGATATTGATAACATGCTAGTTAGCATTAGCATGCTAGCTCAAGTTAGCATTTTTGCAAATTTTTTAATTTTTCCCAACTTTTTCTACTTATTGCTTCGAACCTATTGATAACATGTTAGCTAGCATTAGGATGCTAGGCTAGGCAGCATAACCTCTGATTGGGGGTGTGTGACTGATTACGCACCACGTGGCAGGCCCCGTTTAAATTTCCTGAAATTTTCTAGTTAGGGGCCTGCCAATGCAATGCAGGGAGAAGCAGAGCATTGCATTGCGAAGCAATGCAATGCACTGCCTCCCATGCAATTGCATGGCAAGGCACCTATTATTCTACACCTCTAAACTGGACTCTTTATTATTAGGGGCCTGCCAATGCAATGCAGGGAGAAGCAGAGCATTGCATTGCGAAGCAATGCAATGCACTGCCTCCCATGCAATTGCATGGCAAGGCACCTATTATTCTACACCTCTAAACGGCTTCTTTATTAGGGGCCTGCCAATGCAATGCAGGGAGAAGCAGAGCATTGCATTGCGAAGCAATGCAATGCACTGCCTCCCATGCAATTGCATGGCAAGGCACCTATTATTCTACACCTCTAAACTGGCTTCTTTATTATTTATTTATTTATTTTTCTTCCGTCCACCTTAATGCGGGTCGTACCGTAGCATGTACCCCCACAATATATATATCAAAACGTGCGGCTCGATCTCGAGATGGGTGCTATTACTTTTATAAGCGATTGGAGTTACCATGGCGACGTAATTAGCGAAAAACCACGCCCAAAAATCCCATAGGAATGAATGGAGTCCGGTGTCGGAGCGATCAAAAAAATCCACTTTTTTGAGGATTTACTGTGTCATCATACGTTCACTTAGAAAAACCATTAAAATCTCAGTTTGTAGGAATATCCGAGCACTTTTCAGAAGTGAAGACGGGATGTTGATATCTGTTACGGTTTTTTCACAATGAGCCTCTGAGCGACCCAAAGTTTGCCTCAAATTTAAAAATTTAAAAATTTTTCAGTGTAACTGCCGTTAAGTTAGAGTGCGAGACTTTGTCCGAGCTGGAACCCAAATTATTTTTTAACTCGTCGTCACGGTCACATATTTCCTTCTACTGAACTGATTTTCGCCCATGTGAAAGCCACGCCCGATGACATTCACACGATCTTTTCAAAATTTCTCTATGTCTCACCGTTTTCTCTCAGCGGACTTTCGTTTGCAAAAAATCAGACACATTTTGAGCAGATTTCAGAAAATCCCCCTATTGTTTAACATTGAGCAAGTCTGACAGTTTCTGAAGCTGGGGCTTGTGACAAGACATTTTTAACTCGTTCGTTCTCGGACTCTGAAATATGTAGAGAGTTGTGCTTTTCCATGATCGAAGGCGAAACCCGGCTCTCACTGACGCTTCAAGAATTTTTTCGATACATCGCACGGTTTTTGAACAGCGGCAATTTGTTCGGAAGCCTTTTTGGGGTCAGAGATGGATTTAGAGCTTCAAAGTGGCTGACATGTCAGAGACAAATTAGTCACGCTAAATTAGTCACGGCCATTAGTTGCCAAGCAACGGCACACCTGCACTTCTCAGGAGAGCCAGAGGTCATTAGAGTTCATTCCAACTCTATTGGAACATGGATTTAGGCCTTCAGGTTTACCATAGAAGCTGTAGATTACTTTGTACTAATTCTGATTAGTGTGGAGTGCTCTTACATGTCTTGAAACTGACTTTTGACCCACAAAATAAGACTCAAACAATATTTACAAAATAAAAGCCCTAAGATTTTGTAATACAATATCACAGTACCCTATTATTTTACACTACTATTAAAGATCTATTACACATTTATTACTACTATTACACTACTCTCACATAGAGGTTCTCTCCGTCAGCGACTGACTCTGAAGGACTCCATGTCTGTGTCTCAGCGGAGGGTCCGCTGCGGAAGCAGCGGTCTGAAAGAACTTTTCTGCCTTTCTCTGTCTCTTTTTTTTCTGATTAGTGTGGAGTGCTTGTTCATGTCTTGAAACTGACATTTGGGTAGCTGTTTCATTTCCAGTAATTCTGATTAGTGTGGAGTGCTCATACATGTCTTGAAATTGACTTTTGACCCACACTGTCTGATCAGCTGATTGGGTCACACACACATGCACCTGTGACTTTGCTGTTACTTAGCAACAGCACAGCTGGCCTCTGAGGAGAACAAAAGGTCTCTTAAGGTCATTAGAACTCTATTTAGACATGGAGTTAAGGCCTGTTAGATTAATGGATTACCCTTCAGAGGATTTCATTATACATATGATATTCAATCAGCCTTAACTGACATCCATGATGGACTTTCAAAATAAGACTCAAACAAGCTCTTCAAAATAAAAGCCCTCAGATTTTCTATAGAAGATTCATAGGGGTTGTCTGTCTGTCTGTCTCTCTGTCTGTCTCTTTCTCTCTGTCTGTCTCTCTTTCTGTCTCTTTGTCTGTCTTTCTCTATCTCTTTCTGTCTCTGTCTCTCTTTTTGTCTCTGTCTGTCTCTCTTTCTGTCTCCTTGTCTGTCTTTCTCTGTCTCTGTCTATCTCTGTCTCTCTTTCTGTCTCTGTCTGTCTCTCTTTCTGTCTCCCTGTCTGTCTTTCTCTGTCTCTGTCTGTCTCTGTCTCTCTTTCTGTCTCTTTGTCTGTCTGTCTTTCTCTGTCTCTCTCTGTCTCTGTCTCTCTTTCTGTCTCTGTCTGTCTCTCTTTCTGTCTCCCTGTCTGTCTTTCTCTCTCTGTCTGTCTCTGTCTCTCTTTCTGTCTCTTTGTCTGTCTTTCTCTGTCTCTTTCTGTCTCCCTGTCTGTGTCTGTCTGCCCGTCTCTGTCTCTCTGTCAGTGACTGTCGAGCTGCGAATTGAGCGGTCTTAAAGGACTTTGTGTCCCTGTCTCTCTCTCTCTTTCTGTCTATAAGTCAGTTTACTTAATAGGCACATTCTTTATACCTGCCACAACTCCATTTCCCATAATGCTTCAGCAATGACATTGTCCATTCATTTCTAAGCACATAGCTGCCTGGGCTTTTAAAACAGACCGCTTATCTGACTTAGGAGAGTATTCTAACACATAGAAAAGTATTCACACCCCTTACCTAATATTATGCTACTTAGCATTATTAAGCTAGTTAGCATTAGCATGCTAGCTATTTTTAGCATTTTAGCTAAATTTGGGTTTTTGACTAACTTTTCGTGCTGATTCCTCTGATGCTAATGATAACATGTTAGCTAGCATTAGCATGCTAGTTAGCATTAGCATGCTAGCTCATGTTAGCATTTTTGCTAATTTTTCAAATTTTCTTAACTTTTCGTAGTGATTACGTTGTAGCTAATGATTACATGTTAGCTAGCATTAACATGCTAGTTAGCATTAGCATGCTAGCTCATTTTAGCATTTTAGCTATTTTTTTGAATTTTCTTAACTTTTCACTGTTATTACGTTGCAGCTAATGATTACATGTTAGCTAGCATGCGCATGCTAGCTAGCATTAGCATGCTAGCTCATGTTAGCATTTTAGCTAATTTTTCAAATTTTCTTAACGTTTCGTAGTGATTACGTTGTAGCTAATGATTACATGTTAGCTAGCATTAGCATGCTAGTTAGCATTAGCATGCTAGCTCATTTTAGCATTTTAGCTATTTTTTTGAATTTTCTTAACTTTTCACTGTTATTACGTTGCAGCTAATGATTACATGTTAGCTAGCATGCGCATGCTAGTTAGCATTAGCATGCTAGCTAAATTTAGAATTTTAGCTAATTTTTCAACATTTCTTAACTTTTCGTAGTGATTATGTTGCAGCTTTTGATTACATGTTAGCTAGCATTAGCATGCTAGTTAGCATTAGCATGCTAGCTCATGTTAGCATTTTTGCTAATTTTTCAAATTTTCTTAACTTTTCGTAGTGATTACGTTGTAGCTAATGATTACATGTTAGCTAGCATTAGCATGCTAGCTCATGTTAGCATTTTTGCTAATTTTTGAATTTTGCTTAACTTTTTTTACTCATTGCTTCGAGGCTATTAATAACATGCTAGCTATCATTAGCATGCTAGTTAGCATTAGCATGCTAGCTCATGTTAGCATTTTAGCTATTTTTTTAATTTGTTCTAGGCAACAGAAGCTCTGAATGGGGGTGTGTGACTGATTACGCACCACGTGGCAGGCCCCGTTTAAATTTCCTGAAATTTTCTAGTTATTTATTTATTTTTCTTCCGTTACCGTTAATGCGGGTCGTACCGTAGCATGTACCCCCACAATATATATATCAAAACGTGCGGCTCGATTCCACGATGGGTGCTATTACTTTTATAAGCGATTGGAGTTACCATGGCGACGTAATTAGCGAAAAACCACGCCCAAAAATCCCATAGGAATGAATGCAGTCACATCTCGGAGCGATCCAAAAAATCCACTTTTTTGAGGATTTACTGTGTCATCATACGTTCACTTAGAAAAACCATTAAAATCTCAGTTTGTAGGAATATCCGAGCACTTTTCAGAAGTGAAGACGGGATGTTGATATCTGTTACGGTTTTTTCACAATGAGCCTCTGAGCGACCCAAAGTTTGCCTCAAATTTGAAAATTTAAAAATTTTTCAGTGTAACTGCCGTTTCGTCAGAGTGTGAGACCCAAGATTATTGAGAACCCAAAATATTTTTTAACTCGCCGTCACGGTCACATATTTCGTTCTACTGAACTGATTTTCGGCCATGTGAAAGCCACGCCCGATGACATTCACACGATCTTTTCGAAATTTCTCTATGTCTCACCGTTTTCTCTCCGCGGACTTTCGTTTGCAAAAAATCAGACACATTTTGAGCAGATTTCAGAAGAGCAGCGTATACTTTAACATTGAGAAAGTCTGAAGCTGCACATTGTGACAAGACATTTCTCTCTCGTTCGTTCTCGGACTCTGAAATATGTAGAGAGTTGTGCTTTTCCATGATCGAAGACGAAACCCGGCTCTCACTGACGCTTCAAGAATTTTTTCGATATCTCGCACGGTTTTCGAACAGCGGCAATTTGTTCGGAGCCGTTTTTGGGGTCAGAGATGGATTTAGAGCTTCAAAGTGGCTGACATGTCAGAGACAAATTAGTCACGCTAAATTAGTCACGGCCATTAGTTGCCAAGCAACGGCACACCTGCACTTCTCAGGAGAGCCAGAGGTCATTAGAGTTCATTCCAACTCTATTGGAACATGGATTTAGGCCTTCAGGTTTACCATAGAAGCTGTAGATTACTTTCTACTAATTCTGATTAGTGTGGAGTGCTCTTACATGTCTTGAACCTGACTTTTGACCCACAAAATAAGACTCAAACAATATTTACAAAATAAAAGCCCTAAGATTTTTTATACAATATCACAGTACCCTATTATATTACACTACTATTAAAGATCTATTACATATTTATTACTACTATTACACTACTCTCACATAGAGGTTCTCTCCGTCAGCGACTGACTCTGAAGGACTCCATGTCTGTCTCTCAGCGGAGGGTCCGCTGCGAAGCAGCGGTCTGAAAGAACTGAGACATCAGCTGTCTGTGTGACGTTTTGTCAGTGGAAACTCTCCTAGAATTTTTCTGCCTGCCTCTTTCTCTCCGTCAGCGACTGACTCTGAAGGACTCCATGTCTGTCTCTCAGCGGAGGGTCCGCTGCGGAAGCAGCGGTCTGAAAGAACTTTTCTGCCTTTCTCTGTCTCTTTTTTTTCTGATTAGTGTGGAGTGCTTGTTCATGTCTTGAAACTGACATTTGGGTAGCTGTAGATTCATTTACAGTAATTCTGATTAGTGTGGAGTGCTCATACATGTCTTGAAATTGACTTTTGACCCACACTGTCTGATCAGCTGATTGGGTCACACACACATGCACCTGTGACTTTGCTGTTACTGAGCAACAGCACAGCTGGCCTCTGAGGAGAACAAAAGGTCTCTTAAGGTCCTTAGAACTCTATTTAGACATGGAGTTAAGGCCTGTTAGATTAATGGATTACCCTTCAGAGGATTTCATTATACATATGATATTCAATCAGCCTTAACTGACATCCATGATGGACTTTCAAAATAAGACTCAAATAAGCTCTTCAAAATAAAAGCTCTCAGATTTTCTATAGAAGATCATAGCAGCTTATTGTTTTACACTACTGCAGTCTGTCTGCCCTCCTGTCTGTCTGTCTGTCTGTCTGTCTGTCTGTCTGTCTGTCTGTCTGTCTGTCTGTCTGTCTGTCTGTCTGTCTGTCTTTCCCTCTAAGCAGCAGCTGCACCTCTTGTCTCTTTGGAGATGAGCCAGCGACTGACTCTGAAGGACTCCATGTCTGTGTCTCAGCGGAGGGTCCGCTGCGGAAGCAGCGGTCTGAAAGAACTTTTCTGCCTTTCTCTGTCTCTTTTTTCTCTGATTAGTGTGGAGTGCTTGTTCATGTCTTGAAACTGACATTTGGGAAGCTGTAGATTACTTTCTATTCATTCTGATTAGTGTGGAGTGCTCATACATGTCTTGAAATTGACTTTTGACCCACACTGTTCAATACAATATCACAGAACCCTATTGTTTTAAACTATTGCTCTTTTTCTGTCTGTCTGTCTGACTGCCTGTAAGCCGAGCATCAGATGATTGGGTCACACACACATGCACCTGTGACTTTGCTGTTACTTAGCAACAGCACAGCTGGCCTCTGAGGAGAACAAAAGGTCTCTTAAGGTCATTAGAACTCTATTTAGACATGGAGTTAAGGCCTGTTAGATTAATGGATTACCCTTCAGAGGATTTCATTATACATATGATATTCAATCAGCCTTAACTGACATCCATGATGGACTTTCAAAATAAGACTCAAACAAGCTCTTCAAAATAAAAGCCTTCAGATTTTCTATAGACGATTCATAGGGGTTGTCTGTCTGTCTGTCTCTCTGTCTGTCTCTGTCCATCTCTCTGTCTGTCTCTTTCACTCTGTCTGTCTCTGTCCATCTCTCTGTCTGTCTCTTTTACTCTGTCTGTCTGTCTCTCTTTCTGTCTCTTTGTCTGTCTTTCTCTGTCTCTTTCTGTCTCTTTGTCTGTCTCTTTCTCTCTGTCTGTCTCTGTCCGTCTCTCTGTCTGTCTCTTTGTCTGTCTTTCTCTGTCTCTGTCCGTCTCTCTGTCTGTCTCTCTTTCTGTCTCTTTGTCTGTCTTTCTCTGTCTCTTTCTGTCTCCCTGTCTGTCTCTGTCTGCCCATCTCTGTCTCTCTGTCAGTGACTGTGGAGCTGCGAATTGAGCGGTCTTAAAGGACTTTGTGTCCCTGTCTCTCTCTCTCTCTCTTTCTGTCTATAAGTTAGTTGACTTAATAGGCACATTCTTTGTTCTGGCCACAACTCCATTTCCCATAATGCTTCAGCAAATACATTGTCCATTCATTTCTAAGCACATTGCTGCCTGGGCTTTTAAAACAGACCGCTTATCTGACTTAGGAGAGTATTCCAACACATAGAAAAGTATTCACACCCCTTACCTAATATTATGCTACTTAGCATTATTAAGCTAGTTAGCATTAGCATGCTAGCTATTTTTAGCATTTTAGCTAAATTTGGGTTTTTGACTAACTTTTCGTGCTGATTCCTCTGATGCTAATGATAACATGTTAGCTAGCATTAGCATGCTAGTTAGCATTAGCATGCTAGCTCATGTTAGCATTTTAGCTAATTTTTCAAATTTTCTTAACTTTTCGTAGTGATTACGTTGTAGCTAATGATTACATGTTAGCTAGCATTAGCATGCTAGTTAGCATTAGCATGCTAGCTCATTTTAGCATTTTAGCTATTTTTTTGAATTTTCTTAACTTTTCACTGTTAATACGTTGCAGCTAATGATTACATGTTAGCTAGCATGTGCATGCTAGTTAGCATTAGCATGCTAGCTAATTTTAGAATTTTAGCTAATTTTTAAACATTTCTTAACTTTTCGTAGTGATTACGTTGAGGCTAACGATTACATGTTAGCTAGCATTAGTTTGCTAGTTAGCATTAGCATGCTAGCTCATGTTAGCATTTTTGCTAATTTTGGAATCTTTCTTAACTTTTTTTACTCATTGCTTCGAGGCTATTGATAAAATGCTAGTTAGCATTAGCATGCTAGCTCATGTTAGCATTTTAGCAATTTTTTTGAATTTGCTTAACTTTTTTTACTCATTGCTTCGAGGCTATTGATAACATGCTAGTTAGCATTAGCATGCTAGCTCATGTTAGCATTTAAGCATTTTTTTAATTTGTCCCAACTTTTTCTACTTATTGCTTCGAACCTATTGATAACATGTTAGGCAACAGAACCTCTGATTGGGGGTGTGTGACTGATTACGCACCACGTGGCAGGCCCCGTTTAAATTTCCTGAAATTTTCTAGTTTATTTATTTATTTTTCTTCCGTCCACCTTAATGCGGGTCGTACCGTAGCATGCACCCCCACAATATATATATCAAAACGTGCGGCTCGATCTCGAGATGGGTGCTATTACTTTTATAAGCGATTGGAGTTACCATGGCGACGTAATTAGCGAAAAACCACGCTCAAAAATCCCATAGGAATGAATGGAGTCCGGTGTCGGAGCGATCAAAAAAATCCACTTTTTTGAGGATTTACTGTGTCATCATACGTTCACTTAGAAAAACCATTAAAATCTCAGTTTGTAGGAATATCCGAGCACTTTTCAGAAGTGAAGACGGGATGTTGATATCTGTTACGGTTTTTTCACAATGAGCCTCTGAGCGACCCAAAGTTTGCCTCAAATTAAAAAATTTAAAAATTTTTCAGTGTAACTGCCGTTAAGTTAGAGTGCGAGACTTTGTCCGAGCTGGAACCCAAATTATTTTTTAACTCGTCGTCACGGTCACATATTTCCTTCTACTGAACTGATTTTCGCCCATGTGAAAGCCACGCCCGATGACATTCACACGATCTTTTCAAAATTTCTCTATGTCTCACCGTTTTCTCTCAGCGGACTTTCGTTTGCAAAAAATCAGACACATTTTGAGCAGATTTCAGAAAATCCCCCTATTGTTTAACATTGAGCAAGTCTGACAGTTTCTGAAGCTGGGGCTGGTGACAAGACATTTTTAACTCGTTTGTTCTCGGACTCTGAAATATGTAGAGAGTTGTGCTTTTCCATGATCGAAGGCGAAACCCGGCTCTCACTGACGCTTCAAGAATTTTTTCGATACATCGCACGGTTTTTGAACAGCGGCAATTTGTTCGGAAGCCTTTTTGGGGTCAGAGATGGATTTAGAGCTTCAAAGTGGCTGACATGTCAGAGACAAATTAGTCACGCTAAATTAGTCACGGCCATTAGTTGCCAAGCAACGGCACACCTGCACTTCTCAGGAGAGCCAGAGGTCATTAGAGTTCATTCCAACTCTATTGGAACATGGATTTAGGCCTTCAGGTTTACCATAGAAGCTGTAGATTACTTTGTACTAATTCTGATTAGTGTGGAGTGCTCTTACATGTCTTGAAACTGACTTTTGACCCACAAAATAAGACTCAAACAATATTTACAAAATAAAAGCCCTAAGATTTTGTATACAATATCACAGTACCCTATTATTTTACACTACTATTAAAGATCTATTACACATTTATTACTACTATTACACTACTCTCACATAGAGGTTCTCTCCGTCAGCGACTGACTCTGAAGGAGTCCATGTCTGTGTCTCAGCGGAGGGTCAGCGGTCTGAAAGAACTTTTCTGCCTTTCTCTGTCTCTTTTTTTTCTGATTAGTGTGGAGTGCTTGTTCATGTCTTGAAACTGACATTTGGGTAGCTGTAGATTCATTTCCAGTAATTCTGATTAGTGTGGAGTGCTCATACATGTCTTGAAAGTGACTTTTGACCCACACTGTCTGATCAGCTGATTGGGTCACACACACATGCACCTGTGACTTTGCTGTTACTTAGCAACAGCACAGCTGGCCTCTGAGGAGAACAAAAGGTCTCTTAAGGTCATTAGAACTCTATTTAGACATGGAGTTAAGGCCTGTTAGATTAATGGATTACCCTTCAGAGGATTTCATTATACATATGATATTCAATCAGCCTTAACTGACATCCATGATGGACTTTCAAAATAAGACTCAAACAAGCTCTTCAAAATAAAAGCCCTCAGATTTTCTATAGAAGATTCATAGGGGTTGTCTGTCTGTCTGTCTCTCTGTCTGTCTCTTTCTCTCTGTCTGTCTCTCTTTCTGTCTCTTTGTCTGTCTTTCTCTATCTCTTTCTGTCTCTGTCTCTCTTTTTGTCTCTGTCTGTCTCTCTTTCTGTCTCCTTGTCTGTCTTTCTCTGTCTCTGTCTATCTCTGTCTCTCTTTCTGTCTCTGTCTGTCTCTCTTTCTGTCTCCCTGTCTGTCTTTCTCTGTCTCTGTCTGTCTCTGTCTCTCTTTCTGTCTCTTTGTCTGTCTGTCTTTCTCTGTCTCTCTCTGTCTCTGTCTCTCTTTCTGTCTCTGTCTGTCTCTCTTTCTGTCTCCCTGTCTGTCTTTCTCTCTCTGTCTGTCTCTGTCTCTCTTTCTGTCTCTTTGTCTGTCTTTCTCTGTCTCTTTCTGTCTCCCTGTCTGTGTCTGTCTGCCCGTCTCTGTCTCTCTGTCAGTGACTGTCGAGCTGCGAATTGAGCGGTCTTAAAGGACTTTGTGTCCCTGTCTCTCTCTCTCTTTCTGTCTATAAGTCAGTTTACTTAATAGGCACATTCTTTATACCTGCCACAACTCCATTTCCCATAATGCTTCAGCAATGACATTGTCCATTCATTTCTAAGCACATAGCTGCCTGGGCTTTTAAAACAGACCGCTTATCTGACTTAGGAGAGTATTCTAACACATAGAAAAGTATTCACACCCCTTACCTAATATTATGCTACTTAGCATTATTAAGCTAGTTAGCATTAGCATGCTAGCTATTTTTAGCATTTTAGCTAAATTTGGGTTTTTGACTAACTTTTCGTGCTGATTCCTCTGATGCTAATGATAACATGTTAGCTAGCATTAGCATGCTAGTTAGCATTAGCATGCTAGCTCATGTTAGCATTTTTGCTAATTTTTCAAATTTTCTTAACTTTTCGTAGTGATTACGTTGTAGCTAATGATTACATGTTAGCTAGCATTAACATGCTAGTTAGCATTAGCATGCTAGCTCATTTTAGCATTTTAGCTATTTTTTTGAATTTTCTTAACTTTTCACTGTTATTACGTTGCAGCTAATGATTACATGTTAGCTAGCATGCGCATGCTAGCTAGCATTAGCATGCTAGCTCATGTTAGCATTTTAGCTAATTTTTCAAATTTTCTTAACGTTTCGTAGTGATTACGTTGTAGCTAATGATTACATGTTAGCTAGCATTAGCATGCTAGTTAGCATTAGCATGCTAGCTCATTTTAGCATTTTAGCTATTTTTTTGAATTTTCTTAACTTTTCACTGTTATTCGTTGCAGCTAATGATTACATGTTAGCTAGCATGCGCATGCTAGTTAGCATTAGCATGCTAGCTAAATTTAGAATTTTAGCTAATTTTTCAACATTTCTTAACTTTTCGTAGTGATTATGTTGCAGCTTTTGATTACATGTTAGCTAGCATTAGCATGCTAGTTAGCATTAGCATGCTAGCTCATGTTAGCATTTTTGCTAATTTTTCAAATTTTCTTAACTTTTCGTAGTGATTACGTTGTAGCTAATGATTACATGTTAGCTAGCATTAGCATGCTAGCTCATGTTAGCATTTTTGCTAATTTTTGAATTTTGCTTAACTTTTTTTACTCATTGCTTCGAGGCTATTAATAACATGCTAGCTATCATTAGCATGCTAGTTAGCATTAGCATGCTAGCTCATGTTAGCATTTTAGCTATTTTTTTAATTTGTTCTAGGCAACAGAAGCTCTGAATGGGGGTGTGTGACTGATTACGCACCACGTGGCAGGCCCCGTTTAAATTTCCTGAAATTTTCTAGTTAGGGGCCTGCCAATGCAATGCAGGGAGAAGCAGAGCATTGCATTGCGAAGCAATGCAATGCACTGCCTCCCATGCAATTGCATGGCAAGGCACCTATTATTCTACACCTCTAAACTGGACTCTTTATTATTTATTTATTTATTTTTCTTCCGTCCACCTTAATGCGGGTCGTACCGTAGCATGCACCCCCACAATATATATATCAAAACGTGCGGCTCGATCTCGAGATGGGTGCTATTACTTTTATAAGCGATTGGAGTTACCATGGCGACGTAATTAGCAAAAAACCACGCCCAAAAATCCCATAGGAATGAATGGAGTCCGGTGTCGGAGCGATCAAAAAAATCCACTTTTTTGAGGATTTACTGTGTCATCATACGTTCACTTAGAAAAACCATTAAAATCTCAGTTTGTAGGAATATCCGAGCACTTTTCAGAAGTGAAGACGGGATGTTGATATCTGTTACGGTTTTTTCACAATGAGCCTCTGAGCGACCCAAAGTTTGCCTCAAATTTAAAAATTTAAAAATTTTTCAGTGTAACTGCCGTTAAGTTAGAGTGCGAGACTTTGTCCGAGCTGGAACCCAAATTATTTTTTAACTCGTCGTCACGGTCACATATTTCCTTCTACTGAACTGATTTTCGCCCATGTGAAAGCCACGCCCGATGACATTCACACGATCTTTTCAAAATTTCTCTATGTCTCACCGTTTTCTCTCAGCGGACTTTCGTTTGCAAAAAATCAGACACATTTTGAGCAGATTTCAGAAAATCCCCCTATTGTTTAACATTGAGCAAGTCTGACAGTTTCTGAAGCTGGGGCTTGTGACAAGACATTTTTAACTCGTTTGTTCTCGGACTCTGAAATATGTAGAGAGTTGTGCTTTTCCATGATCGAAGGCGAAACCCGGCTCTCACTGACGCTTCAAGAATTTTTTCGATACATCGCACGGTTTTTGAACAGCAGCAATTTGTTCGGAAGCCTTTTTGGGGTCAGAGATGGATTTAGAGCTTCAAAGTGGCTGACATGTCAGAGACAAATTAGTCACGCTAAATTAGTCACGGCCATTAGTTGCCAAGCAACGGCACACCTGCACTTCTCAGGAGAGCCAGAGGTCATTAGAGTTCATTCCAACTCTATTTGAACATGGATTTAGGCCTTCAGATTTACCATAGAAGCTGTAGATTACTTTGTACTAATTCTGATTAGTGTGGAGTGCTCTTACATGTCTTGAAACTGACTTTTGACCCACAAAATAAGACTCAAACAATATTTACAAAATAAAAGCCCTAAGATTTTGTATACAATATCACAGTACCCTATTATTTTACACTACTATTAAAGATCTATTACACATTTATTACTACTATTACACTACTCTCACATAGAGGTTCTCTCCGTCAGCGACTGACTCTGAAGGACTCCATGTCTGTGTCTCAGCGGAGGGTCCGCTGCGGAAGCAGCGGTCTGAAAGAACTTTTCTGCCTTTCTCTGTCTCTTTTTTTTCTGATTAGTGTGGAGTGCTCATACATGTCTTGAAACTGACATTTGGGTAGCTGTAGATTCATTTCCAGTAATTCTGATTAGTGTGGAGTGCTCATACATGTCTTGAAAGTGACTTTTGACCCACACTGTCTGATCAGCTGATTGGGTCACACACACATGCACCTGTGACTTTGCTGTTACTTAGCAACAGCACAGCTGGCCTCTGAGGAGAACAAAAGGTCTCTTAAGGTCATTAGAACTCTATTTAGACATGGAGTTAAGGCCTGTTAGATTAATGGATTACCCTTCAGAGGATTTCATTATACATATGATATTCAATCAGCCTTAACTGACATCCATGATGGACTTTCAAAATAAGACTCAAACAAGCTCTTCAAAATAAAAGCCCTCAGATTTTCTATAGAAGATCATAGCAGCTTATTGTTTTACACTACTGCAGTCTGTCTGTCTGTCTGTCTGTCTGTCTGTCTGTCTGTCTGTCTGTCTGTCTGTCTGTCTGTCCCTCTAAGCAGCAGCTAAGCACCTCTTGTCTCTTTGGAGATGAGCCAGCGACTGACTCTGAAGGACTCTATGTCTGTCTCTCAGCGGAGGGTCCGCTGCGGAAGCAGCGGTCTGAAAGAATTTTTCTGCCTTTCTCTGTCTCTTTTTTTTCTGATTAGTGTGGAGTGCTTGTTCATGTCTTGAAACTGACATTTGGGTAGCTGTAGCTACATTTCCAGTAATTCTGATTAGTGTGGAGTGCTCATACATGTCTTGAAATTGACTTTTGACCCACACTGTCTGAGGCTCTGTGGAGGAGAGCTCATTAAAGGTCACTAAAGGTCATCATAACACTCTATGGACATGAATTTAAGGTCTGATAGAACAGTTGATTACCATTGGTGGTAGCGCAACATATGAATAAAGAGACTGAATCAGCCTCAACTGACATCCATGCTGGACTTTCAAAATAAGACTCAAATAATCTCTTCAAAATAAAAGCCCTCTGATCTTCAATACAATATCACAGGACCCTATTGTTTTAAACTATTGCTGTCTTTCTGTCTGTCTGTCTGTCTGTCTGTCTGACTGCCTGCCTGTAAGCCGAGCATCAGCTGATTGGGTCACACACACATGCACCTGTGACTTTGCTGTTACTTAGCAACAGCACAGCTGGCCTCTGAGGAGAACAAAAGGTCACTTAAGGTCATTAGAACTCTATTTAGACATGGAGTTAAGGCCTGTTAGATTAATGGATTACCCTTCAGAGGATTTCATTATACATATGATATTCAATCAGCCTTAACTGACATCCATGATGGACTTTCAAAATAAGACTCAAACAAGCTCTTCAAAATAAAAGCCTTCAGATTTTCTATAGACGATTCATAGGGGTTGTCTGTCTGTCTTTCTCTCTGTCTGTCTCTTTCTCTCTTTCTGTCTCTCTTTCTGTCTCTTTGTCTGTCTTTCTCTGTCTCTTTCTGTCTCTCTGTCTGTCTCTGTCTCTCTTTCTGTCTCCCTGTCTGTCTCTGTCTGCCCGTCTCTGTCTCTCTGTCTGTCTCTTTCTGTCTCTCTGTCTGTCTCTGTCTCTCTTTCTGTCTCCCTGTCTGTCTCTGTCTGCCCGTCTCTGTCTCTCTGTCAGTGACTGTGGAGCTGCGAATTGAGCGGTCTTAAAGGACTTTGTGTCCCTGTCTCTCTCTCTCTTTCTGTCTATAAGTTAGTTGACTTAATAGGCACATTCTTTGTTCTGGCCACAACTCCATTTCCCATAATGCTTCAGCAAATACATTGTCCATTCATTTCTAAGCACATTGCTGCCTGGGCTTTTAAAACAGACCGCTTATCTGACTTGGGAGAGTATTCTAACACATAGAAAAGTATTCACACCCCTTACCTAATATTATGCTACTTAGCATTATTAAGCTAGTTAGCATTAGCATGCTAGCTATTTTTAGCATTTTAGCTAAATTTGGGTTTTTGACTAACTTTTCGTGCTGATTCCTCTGATGCTATTTGTTACATGTTAGCTAGCATGCGCATGCTAGTTAGCATTAGCATGCTAGCTCATGCTAGCATTTAAGAAATTTTTTGACATTTTCGTAACTTTTCGTAATGATTACGTCGTAGCTAATGATTACATGTTAGCTAGCATTAGCATGCTAGTTAGCATTAGCATGCTAGCTCATGTTAGCATTTTAGCTAATTTTTTAAAATTTCTTAACTTTTCGTAGTGATTACGTTGAGGCTAACGATTACATGTTAGCTAGCATTAGTATGCTAGTTAGCATTAGCATGCTAGCTCATGTTAGCATTTTTGCTAATTTTGGAATCTTTCTTAACTTTTTTTACTCATTGCTTCGAGGCTATTGATAAAATGCTAGTTAGCATTAGCATGCTAGCTCATGTTAGCATTTTAGCTAATTTTTTGAATTTGCTTAACTTTTTTTACTCATTGCTTCGAGGCTATTGATAACATGCTAGTTAGCATTAGCATGCTAGCTCATGTTAGCATTTAAGCATTTTTTTAATTTGTCCCAACTTTTTCTACTTATTGCTTCGAACCTATTGATAACATGTTAGATTGGGGGTGTGCTCATTTTAGCTAGCTCATTTTAGCATTTTAGCTATTTTTTTGAATTTTCTTAACTTTTCACTGTTATTACGTTGCAGCTAATGATTACATGTTAGCTAGCATGCGCATGCTAGTTAGCATTAGCATGCTAGCTCATGTTAGCATTTTTGCTAATTTTTGAATTTTGCTTAACTTTTTTCACTCATTGCTTCGAGGATATTGATAACATGCTAGTTAGCATTAGCATGCTAGCTCATGTTAGCATTTTTGCAAATTTTTTAATTTGTCCCAACTTTTTCTACTTATTGCTTCGAACCTATTGATAACATGTTAGCTAGCATTAGTGTGCTAGGCTAGGCAGCATAACCTCTGATTGGGGGTGTGTGACTGATTACGCACCACGTGGCAGGCCCCGTTTAAATTTCCTGAAATTTTCTAGTTTATTTATTTATTTTTCTTCCGTCCACCTTAATGCGGGTCGTACCGTAGCATGCACCCCCACAATATATATATCAAAACGTGCGGCTCGATCTCGAGATGGGTGCTATTACTTTTATAAGCGATTGGAGTTACCATGGCGACGTAATTAGCAAAAAACCACGCCCAAAAATCCCATAGGAATGAATGGAGTCCGGTGTCGGAGCGATCAAAAAAATCCACTTTTTTGAGGATTTACTGTGTCATCATACGTTCACTTAGAAAAACCATTAAAATCTCAGTTTGTAGGAATATCCGAGCACTTTTCAGAAGTGAAGACGGGATGTTGATATCTGTTACGGTTTTTTCACAATGAGCCTCTGAGCGACCCAAAGTTTGCCTCAAATTTAAAAATTTAAAAATTTTTCAGTGTAACTGCCGTTAAGTTAGAGTGCGAGACTTTGTCCGAGCTGGAACCCAAATTATTTTTTAACTCGTCGTCACGGTCACATATTTCCTTCTACTGAACTGATTTTCGCCCATGTGAAAGCCACGCCCGATGACATTCACACGATCTTTTCAAAATTTCTCTATGTCTCACCGTTTTCTCTCAGCGGACTTTCGTTTGCAAAAAATCAGACACATTTTGAGCAGATTTCAGAAAATCCCCCTATTGTTTAACATTGAGCAAGTCTGACAGTTTCTGAAGCTGGGGCTTGTGACAAGACATTTTTAACTCGTTTGTTCTCGGACTCTGAAATATGTAGAGAGTTGTGCTTTTCCATGATCGAAGGCGAAACCCGGCTCTCACTGACGCTTCAAGAATTTTTTCGATACATCGCACGGTTTTTGAACAGCAGCAATTTGTTCGGAAGCCTTTTTGGGGTCAGAGATGGATTTAGAGCTTCAAAGTGGCTGACATGTCAGAGACAAATTAGTCACGCTAAATTAGTCACGGCCATTAGTTGCCAAGCAACGGCACACCTGCACTTCTCAGGAGAGCCAGAGGTCATTAGAGTTCATTCCAACTCTATTTGAACATGGATTTAGGCCTTCAGATTTACCATAGAAGCTGTAGATTACTTTGTACTAATTCTGATTAGTGTGGAGTGCTCTTACATGTCTTGAAACTGACTTTTGACCCACAAAATAAGACTCAAACAATATTTACAAAATTAAAGCCCTAAGATTTTGTATACAATATCACAGTACCCTATTATTTTACACTACTATTAAAGATCTATTACACATTTATTACTACTATTACACTACTCTCACATAGAGGTTCTCTCCGTCAGCGACTGACTCTGAAGGACTCCATGTCTGTGTCTCAGCGGAGGGTCCGCTGCGGAAGCAGCGGTCTGAAAGAACTTTTCTGCCTTTCTCTGTCTCTTTTTTTTCTGATTAGTGTGGAGTGCTCATACATGTCTTGAAACTGACATTTGGGTAGCTGTAGATTCATTTCCAGTAATTCTGATTAGTGTGGAGTGCTCATACATGTCTTGAAAGTGACTTTTGACCCACACTGTCTGATCAGCTGATTGGGTCACACACACATGCACCTGTGACTTTGCTGTTACTTAGCAACAGCACAGCTGGCCTCTGAGGAGAACAAAAGGTCTCTTAAGGTCATTAGAACTCTATTTAGACATGGAGTTAAGGCCTGTTAGATTAATGGATTACCCTTCAGAGGATTTCATTATACATATGATATTCAATCAGCCTTAACTGACATCCATGATGGACTTTCAAAATAAGACTCAAACAAGCTCTTCAAAATAAAAGCCCTCAGATTTTCTATAGAAGATTCATAGGGGTTGTCTGTCTGTCTGTCTCTCTGTCTGTCTCTTTCTCTCTGTCTGTCTCTCTTTCTGTCTCTTTGTCTGTCTTTCTCTATCTCTTTCTGTCTCTGTCTCTCTTTTTGTCTCTGTCTGTCTCTCTTTCTGTCTCCTTGTCTGTCTTTCTCTGTCTCTGTCTATCTCTGTCTCTCTTTCTGTCTCTGTCTGTCTCTCTTTCTGTCTCCCTGTCTGTCTTTCTCTGTCTCTGTCTGTCTCTGTCTCTCTTTCTGTCTCTTTGTCTGTCTGTCTTTCTCTGTCTCTCTCTGTCTCTGTCTCTCTTTCTGTCTCTGTCTGTCTCTCTTTCTGTCTCCCTGTCTGTCTTTCTCTCTCTGTCTGTCTCTGTCTCTCTTTCTGTCTCTTTGTCTGTCTTTCTCTGTCTCTTTCTGTCTCCCTGTCTGTGTCTGTCTGCCCGTCTCTGTCTCTCTGTCAGTGACTGTCGAGCTGCGAATTGAGCGGTCTTAAAGGACTTTGTGTCCCTGTCTCTCTCTCTCTTTCTGTCTATAAGTCAGTTTACTTAATAGGCACATTCTTTATACCTGCCACAACTCCATTTCCCATAATGCTTCAGCAATGACATTGTCCATTCATTTCTAAGCACATAGCTGCCTGGGCTTTTAAAACAGACCGCTTATCTGACTTAGGAGAGTATTCTAACACATAGAAAAGTATTCACACCCCTTACCTAATATTATGCTACTTAGCATTATTAAGCTAGTTAGCATTAGCATGCTAGCTATTTTTAGCATTTTAGCTAAATTTGGGTTTTTGACTAACTTTTCGTGCTGATTCCTCTGATGCTAATGATAACATGTTAGCTAGCATTAGCATGCTAGTTAGCATTAGCATGCTAGCTCATGTTAGCATTTTTGCTAATTTTTCAAATTTTCTTAACTTTTCGTAGTGATTACGTTGTAGCTAATGATTACATGTTAGCTAGCATTAACATGCTAGTTAGCATTAGCATGCTAGCTCATTTTAGCATTTTAGCTATTTTTTTGAATTTTCTTAACTTTTCACTGTTATTACGTTGCAGCTAATGATTACATGTTAGCTAGCATGCGCATGCTAGCTAGCATTAGCATGCTAGCTCATGTTAGCATTTTAGCTAATTTTTCAAATTTTCTTAACGTTTCGTAGTGATTACGTTGTAGCTAATGATTACATGTTAGCTAGCATTAGCATGCTAGTTAGCATTAGCATGCTAGCTCATTTTAGCATTTTAGCTATTTTTTTGAATTTTCTTAACTTTTCACTGTTATTACGTTGCAGCTAATGATTACATGTTAGCTAGCATGCGCATGCTAGTTAGCATTAGCATGCTAGCTAAATTTAGAATTTTAGCTAATTTTTCAACATTTCTTAACTTTTCGTAGTGATTATGTTGCAGCTTTTGATTACATGTTAGCTAGCATTAGCATGCTAGTTAGCATTAGCATGCTAGCTCATGTTAGCATTTTTGCTAATTTTTCAAATTTTCTTAACTTTTCGTAGTGATTACGTTGTAGCTAATGATTACATGTTAGCTAGCATTAGCATGCTAGCTCATGTTAGCATTTTTGCTAATTTTTGAATTTTGCTTAACTTTTTTTACTCATTGCTTCGAGGCTATTAATAACATGCTAGCTATCATTAGCATGCTAGTTAGCATTAGCATGCTAGCTCATGTTAGCATTTTAGCTATTTTTTTAATTTGTTCTAGGCAACAGAAGCTCTGAATGGGGGTGTGTGACTGATTACGGACCACGTGGCAGGCCCCGTTTAAATTTCCTGAAATTTTCTAGTTTGTATTTTTATTCCAAAATGCTATATCATGTTACTGAAACCAGAGAAAAATACAAAAAAGCACATGATGGGGAAAGTACCACCAAAGTCATTCTAAAGATTAGGCTTGATTCAGCAAAAAGTCCTAAATACAAATGCGATAATTGAATTTTATTTCCATTTCTATGAAAATCTCAAATTCACATGTAAGCTACACTTTGTAAAGAAAAAAAGTGAAACACTGAAAAGAGTTATAGACATATGCATACCCTTTAATGAAAAGTGATTCAGTTTAAAGCACTGGCCTGTAAGTTTTATATATATATATATATATATATATATATATATATATATATATATATATATATATATATATATATAGAGAGAGAGAGAGAGAGAGAGAGAGAGAGAGAGAGATATCAGTGGTGGGCCGTCAGGGACTGTAAGGCCTTCTCTGCTGGCCTAAAAATATATCTTGATCACAGATTAAATACTTTTTAAATGTTCCAAATGGTCTGTCCGCATCCTTTCATAGCTTTTCTGATGGCTGTGCTGATTCCAGACATATATTTTCATATTAAAGCATTTACCCAATCACATTTCGGTCATTATTTGTTGCCAGGCAGGGTCAAAGTCAAAGAAGTCTGCCTGGAGGCCTTCACAGTTCGTTCTGCAGGCCCTCTAACACAGAATAAGGGTTGATTAAACTTTTGCTTCAACCAATCAGATTTTGAGTTGTTGTTAACAGGGCCCTCTAGAAGGTGTACGGCAACGTCACCATATTCAGACCCATTGATTGAACAATCAGAAAGCGTACTAGCCAAAGCTGGCAAACTGCATCTGTGGCGAGCTGAAGGAATCAAAATATTGTTTTGTTGGTGTAATAGCTATTAGCCCTCAGTGGCTGAAAGAGGAGAAGAAATAGATTTGGTGGCAGATCTATTGTCAAGGGCCGCGTTTCTCAAATGAGTAAAGAAGCTCTTAGCGCTAAGATCCTCTTTGGAGCGCTCTTAAGAACGCTGTGAAAGAAGAACGCGTTTCCCAGAGTCGCTCTTAGCTTAAGAAGATCTTTCACTAAGAAGGAAACGTAAGATCGATCTGACCCACTCTTAACAGCCTTCTTAGCGATCAAATGCTCAGTGATCATACCCTGCCACCAGGGGCGTCTAGATTTCTAGGCTACAGTGATCAAGCTGCTTCAGGGAAATTTATATTCTCCACATTTTGAAATAATAAAACAATATTTAATGTTGAAATGCACTCATAGCTGTGGAGCACTGGCGGAAGAAACATAGGCTATTAGTAGAGAAGGAAAAAATATATATTATTTAAGCACACGTTTAAGTTTTCCACACATCTGCATATGAGTTTACACATAAAAAACATCAACCACCCTGTGGCATTTCACAGATATCAAGGAAACAGATGTAATTGAACTCAGCTGAACCTAATCCAGAGAGGCTTCACCTGCTACTCTATATAAAGGCGTTGCCAAAGTCCGCGTGTGTGAGAAACCATGGCTGCAATACAGCGCATTTTCGCTGCTAATCAACAGCGTCGCAGAGCGTGGAGCCAGATGGTTTATATAAATGTTTATGTGCGTCAGCACTTCTCCCCCCTCGACGTAATGTCAGACCGGGCTGTCCAGAAAAAGTACCGGCTGCCCCGTGCTCCGACGGCTGCTTACTCTGGTGTCTCCACATATCCAGAGAGCAACCCGCCGCAATTTTGCCCTCAGTCCAGAGGTGCAGCTCCTGGCTGCTCTGCAGTTTTATGCAGTGGGGAGCTTCCTGGAGGTGGTAGGGAACGGCACAGGCCTCAGCAAAGCATCTGTGTCCCGGAGTGTGGCAGTTGTGACACCGATACTCCTGCGCCATGCCTGTACCCACATTAAGATGCCCACCACACGGGACGAGGTCCGCCAGGTCTATCAGGGGTTCCACGCAGTGACTGGGATCCCCCGGGTGATCGGTGTGGTGGACGGCACCCCTATTCCCATCCTCAACCCTTCCTTGGTGGATCCGTGCTGGATCAGCAGGAAGCATTAGGTGGCCATCAACACCCAGGTTGTCGCCAGGTGTCCAAGGAGCACACATGACAGCTTCATATGGGCCAACTCCGCTGTAGGGCAGAAGGCTGGTAGAGGAGAGTTCGGTCGGAGTTTCCTTCTTGGGGACAGTGGAGTTACCCTCTCCGGAGTTACCTCGTGACGCCGGTGACCAATCCAGAAAAACCTCAGGAGGAGAGGTTTAATGAGGCCCACACACACACCAGGACGATGGTTGAACGGGTGTTTGGCAGGTGGAAGTCCCGCTACAGGTGCATTCATCGTTCGTTGGGGAGGCTGCGCTTGTCACCACGCAAGTGTGGCCGCGTGATTGTTGTCACCGCCATGCTGCACAACATCGCAGATGAGCCGCCTTCTGTGGATGACGAAGAGGACCATTCAGAGGACGAAGCCCCGAACCCCGCCCCCCAGGATGTGCGAGCAGTGCTCCATCAGGCCAGTGCCCAGACCAGACAGGAACTCGTCAACCTCTTCTGAGGTCCAACAACCCCAGCCCCTACCCCTTCACCCCCAGTCACCAAGCACTGATCAGCAAAACAATAAACCCACAACAACCACACCACCCATATCAACTGTCAGGCCTGAAGGCTGAAATAAATAAACAGAACCAGTTCTGGACCTGTATATATATATATATATATATATATATATATATATATTTATATATATATATATATATATAAATATATATATATATATATATATATATATAAATATATATATATATATATATATATATATATATATATATATATATATATATATATATATATATAAATATATATATATACAGGTATTTCTCAAAAAATTAGCATATTGTGATAAAGTTAATTCTTTTCCATAATGTAATGATCAAAATTAAACTTTCAGATATTTTAGATTCATTGCACACCAACTGAAATATTTCAGGTCTTTTATTGTTTTAAAACTGATGATTCTGGCATACAGCTCATGAAAACCCAAAATTCCTATCTCAATAAATTAGCATATTTCATCCGACCAATAAAAGAAAAGTGTTTTTAATATAAAAAAAGTCAACCTTTAAATAATTATGTTCAGTTATGCACTCAATACTTGGTCGGGAATCCTTTTGCAGAAATGACTGCTTCAATGCGGCGTGGCATGGAGGCAATCAGCCTGTGGCACTGCTGAGGTGGTATGGTGGCCCAGGATGCTTTGATAGCGGCCTTAAGCTCATCCAGAGTGTTGGGTCTTGCGTCTCTCAACTTCCTCTTCACAATATACCAAAGATTCTCTATGGGGTTCAGGTCAGGAGAGTTGGCAGGCCAATTGAGCACAGCAATACCACGGTCAGTAAACCATTAACCAGTGGTTTTGGCAATGTGAGCAAGTGCCAGGTCGTGCTGAAAAATGAAATCTTCATCTCCATAAAGCTTTTCAGCAGATGGAAGCATGAAGTGCTCCAAAATCTCCTGATAGCTAGCTGCATTGACCCTGCCCTTGATCAAACACAGTGGACCAACACCAGCAGCTGACATGGCACCCCAGACCATCACTGACTGTGGGTACTTGACACTGGACTTAAGGCATTTTGGCATTTCCTTCTCCCCAGTCTTCCTCCAGACTCTGGCACCTTGATTTCCGAATGACATGCAAAATTTGCTTTCATCCGAAAAAAGTACTTTGGACCACTGAGCAACAGTCCAGTGCTGCTTCTCTGTAGCCCAGGTCAGGCGCTTCTGCCGCTGTTTCTGGTTCAAAAGTGGCTTGTTGCCCATTTCCTGCACACGCCTGTGCACGGTGGCTCTGGATGTTTCTACTCCAGACTCAGTCCACTGCTTCCGCAGGTCCCCCAAGGTCTGGAATCGGTCCTTCTCCACAATCTTCCTCAGGGTCCGGTCACCTCTTCTCGTTGTGCAGCGTTTTCTGCCACACTTTTTCCTTCCCACAGACTTCCCACTGAGGTGCCTTGATACAGCACTCTGGGAACAGCCTATTCGTTCAGAAATTTATTTCTGTGTCTTACCCTCTTGCTTGAGGGTGTCAATGATGGCCTTCTGGGCAGCAGTCAGGTCGGCAGTCTTACCCATGATTGCTTTTTTGAATAAGGAACCAGACTGGGAGTTTTTAAAAGCCTCAGGAATCTTTTGCAGGTGTTTAGAGTTAATTAGTTGATTCAGATGATTAGGTTAATAGCTCGTTTAGAGAACCTTTTCATGATATGCTAATTTTTTGAGATAGGAATTTTGGGTTTTCATGAGCTGTATGCCAAAATCATCAGTTTTAAAACAATAAAAGACCTGAAATATTTCAGTTGGTGTGCAATGAATCTAAAATATATGAAAGTTTAATTTTTATCATTACATCATGGAAAAGAATGAACTTTATCACAATATTCTAATTTTTTGAGAAGGACCTGTAAAATTACCGGCAAAACATGCTGTGCTGTAGTGAGTAGTAGTGAGAAGCACGTGCGTCAGGGCGCACATTACGCACACGTCATGAACCTACGCTTAGATAAATTACTTAAAATTACAAATTGCCTCTGACTTTTTGTTGCTAGGTTTAATACTCATTGCAATGCAAAATGATACACACAATACATGGTTAAAAAGGAAACCAAAGTTTATTGAAAGCACAATGGGGGAGGAGGGGTGACGTCTCCGGTTTCACTGGGCCGTCTGGGCGTCTGCATCACCTGCAATGAAGGGGGATTGATTAATGAAATTGAATGGGATACATTGCACTAGAACTGTCCCGTACCTGAATCCTGGGGAAGGATAATTGGAACGGAGATGGAGGGACGGTTGAACTGTGCCTCGGACAGCGCCAGCTGTCTCCGGTGCAGCTCCAACCTCTCCTGCTTCATCCGGACCATCTCTTCCTGGAGAGCAGTTTGTCTCAGGAGCTGGTCCTCTATCCCCCGCAGAACCACCAGCTTCTCCCTCTCCTGGCGCACCAGCATCTCGCTGCAGGTGCAGGTGGTTATTGCAGGCCACCTGGTTAAGCCTCCCCGCATGCGGACACTGGGCCGTACTGGTTGGCGCACGGGGACAGGGCACAGCTGTGTGGGGTCGTCCTATCCTGTGGGCTTGCACGCACCTACACCGCTCCCGGATGGCTCCTCTTCCTCACTTTCTGAGAGGCCCTCGTCCCCCTCAACGACGATGCCCCCTGTGATGCCTTCAGAGGCCGTCTTCCCTATGATGGAGAGGACTTTCTCTTCATCGGGAGTGAGGGTCGTCCCACCCGGTGCTCTTCCCTTCTCACTTTGGCATTCTTCTTTTTGGTCAGGCTCTGAAACTCCTGCCACTTCTTTCTGACAGCACCCTAGTCACGCAGGCCACATAGGCTGGAGGGGGACATCTTCTCCGCTATAGCCTGCCATACATGGTTATTCACCGTGATGTTTTTTTTCCCTTTTTTTCCTCTAAATAAAACCTCATGGTGCTGCCACACCTCGTCCACTAGGACGCCCATCTCCTCCGCGGTAAACAACGGTGCCCGCTTGCTCTTTTTGCTGCCAGTTTCATCCATTATCACGTGTGTGCCAATATTCATGGGGGTATATATGCGCTAATGGGCTTGATTACTACTTGGATACACCTGGTGGCACACACACACTTAAAACAAAAATTAACTTAATGCTATATCCACGTGCAAATACTTTGTTTGAGCAGGAGAGACTCGCGTAGGCGCGCAACCAGGCTACTTGTTGTTTTCTTTTTATTATTTTTTCTTTTCTTTTTATTTGATCTATATATGGTTATCAGCACACAATGTGAAGCTAATTCACTCTGTACTCATCATGAATATCGCAGGTTCTTATAAACAACGCTGTGTGTGACTGCGCGCTGCGCTCAGCGCTGATAAAGGAGTGGGTGATCGATTAGCCTGGCATCGATTGATTCAGTTTCAGCACCACCGCGGTTGACAGCTCCCGTTAAGAGCTTCTTAAGAAGCTTCTTAGGCTTGATCTTAAGGTTCTCCTAAGAAGGCAGTAAAGAACGCTTCTGGGAAACACCCGTATCTTGGCGCTCCTTCTTAGCTGAACCCTTCTTAGGAGCCTTCTTAAGCCCTTAAGAATGATCGCATTTGGGAAACACGGCCAAGGCCATTTGCAAGACGGACTTTTCAAGAAAACCCAGCCTATCACCTGTTTCAGCTATTGCCATCGGGCAGAAGGTACAGAGTTATACAGCCCATAACAACCAGACTGACCCATAGTCTGTATCCTAATGCAGTGAGACTGTTTAACAGTGTCCCATTTCCTTTCTCTACCCTCTTCCCATGGACAGTAAGCCATCCCCCGGCAATATAATAACTGCGAACCGGACTTTGCATTGCTGCACTAATTACATTCAACTTCACAATGTGAACATATGCTTTCTGCTTTGATGCTGCTGCTCTACCTCACACTACTCTGTGCCGTTGTTATTGATATGCTAATGTTGTTACCTATTTGACAATGACAACAAAGTGATTGATTGATTGATTGATTGATTGATTGATTGATTGATTGATTGATTGATTGATTGATTGATTGATTGATTGAGCCCTTCCAAATGCATCTTACATATTTTCAGCTGCTGAGTAAACTAGATTTCAGGCAACAGCAGTAAATTGCTTGAACTAAATATGGCCAAATTTTATATTTATCTGGAAAGTTTAGCTAAAGACTTGCATTAACAGTCAAATTGCAGTTCTTGCCCAACTGTCAAAATATGGCTTGAGGTTGTGTGAAACTGGCCATTTGTTCACAATTGTATGCATGGTTATATGGAATGTATCTGGATACTTGGATTTATACATTTTCTCCAGTTTGAAATGTAACCAGATCTGTCCCACATTGAACTTGTTTTTGTATTGCTGTAACAAGACTATGTCAAAAGATTCAGCTTTCATAACAATACATACTTAGAAAAGTGAAATTGAAAATGAGTTAAACAAACTTGAAGAAAAAAAAAACTAGAAATGAATAATAACACAAGCTAGATAATAGTTGGTCATCAAGTCCCTCCACTTTTACCTTTTGGTAGTCCCACAGAGACACAATGTCACTGTTTATCATAAAGTAAAACAAAATTATGGCATCACTATATGTAATTGAATTTCAAGTCAGAAAAGACAATTTGATGATAAAAATCATCTAAGGTAGGAATGCTTCATATATATATATATATATATTATATATATATATATATATATATATATATATATATATATATATATATATATATATATATATATATATATATATATATACCAGAGCGGTGTTGAACAATTCAGCTAACAAATGAAATCTGGGAATGCAGGTATTACAACTTTAGATCATCTAAACCATCTTTGTGCAGATGATCGAAAAAGATACACTGCGAAGCAAACGCTATTTGGCACAAAGCTTCCGTGCCCATTCAAAATAGCTAATGAACTATGGGATAACAGCCACACAGTTGAGAACAACTCCCTGTGCTTGCGTCATACACCTCTCATATCGATCATTTACATGTCTAGGCAGTTTAGCCAGTGGTGTGAAGCTGAATATGGCAGGAGTGTAGGCAGGACTCTCTGGATCATCAGATGGCTGACCTGACCATAAAGAACATAATATCTATCAATATCTTGCAATATCTATCGTTAATTTCAGAAGACAAGCACAAACAACGCTTCAAACAAACGAAAGTTATGCGAGGCAGCCATGACAAACACGCATATGTGTGATTAAAAGCAAGTATAGTTAAGCCCTTAGTGTTCCATACTAACTATGCTAGGAGTAGATGTAGCTTTGCATGATGGTAGGTTATTTTGATTAATTTCAATTTTCTGGACTGCAAGTGCTAACCATGCTAATATATTTTATTTCACCGCTATTTAGCACAGGCATTTCAGATCTGACAGCTAGTAACAACGACAGTCAGCAGGGGTGCGCAGTCTTTTTGCTCTCCGGGCAGAAGCTGGGGGGCGTGAGCTTGGGCACGTGACGTCACGTTTCAACGTGCGTATATAATATATATATATATACAAATCAGGAAGGACTCCCACCTTTCACTAAATGCTGCCAATTAGGAACCTGAATGGTCTCTCATGCAGCTACAATAGAAAAAGAAAGCTGGGGGGAACCAGAACTTTGTCAGCAAACACATTTTTCAACAGCAATAAGGTACATGACATACTCTGCACTGAACTAAATTACTCACCAGAAACAATGTCAAGCTGAAGGTAAACATAACTGATACTGGGAAAGATCAGCTGATGTCCACATGACTACCAGTAGCATCCAATCAGCCCCAAACTCCTTATTTTGTATAAAATGAAAGTCTGCGCAATCCCCGTTGATGAGAAGGGATTTTTCCCAACAGCTGCTCATGCAGGATTCAAGTATAGCTGGGAGAATAGGTTGTCAAAATATAAAAACAACTTTAAAGTTATTTAAGCATGTTTTAGTCTCAAATATTGATATTTGTCAATAACACTGACTGTTTTTAAGTTATTATAAAGTGGTTATATTGTTTTCTACTCTGGCTATGTCTGCTTGTACTATTCTACTTATATAGAATTGTACAACCTATTATATAACCTATAATAGTACTACCTAGTGTGAATCATTTCTGTCTGCAAAAGGGAGCTGGTAAAGCCGACTGCTACCGCGGTCTTCCAAATCCTGTATTGTGTTAATGTTTGTAAGTGGTTGTATGATCTTGGATTGGTTGTACTAAAACTTAATTTTCCCACGGGGATTATTAAAGTATCTCTTATTCTTATTATTCTTATTCTTATATTTAAAAACTCTAATATGCAGTCAGTTCTGTACTTTCAACTTTTTTAAGTTATAGAACATAAAAAAATCTAAATCAAATTAATTTCAATAATTGAAAGGAAGGAATTTAGGGTGAAAAATGGCTCTTTGTTTAATGCTGATCAAAGTCAAAACAGGTCATATTAATATTTCTATTTAATTTTCTTGATTAAGTTGTCCCGAAAACTAACCGAACTGTGTTATTGCAATATATATTATGTGTGTGCCTGTGTGTGTACTATACCCACTTTAGAGTTTTAGTTTTTTCTATTTCTTTGCCCTTTTAAGAGGTTAGGATTAATCTTTTTTTTTATTTTAGAGAAAATGCTAAAGATACAGAAATAAAAAATTCTAGTATTTGTCAAATCAACAAACAATAGCAACAAAGAATAGTCCAAAAAGTCCCAATCTCATACACCAATGATATTTCATTAAAAAAGTGGAAGATACTTTAAATCAATTGAAAAAATATGTTTGGAAGGCTTCTGTTTATTTGAACATAACATCTATTATAGAAAAAATAGATTTACAAAACATAATTCAGTCATCCTGTTGTTAACAGTATATTTTGGTGATAACCCCAATTAAACAGCATTTGCAGGAGAGCTTGTAGGACTTGAAGGTCTGCTTTCCTGTCAGTCAAAAAACAAGTAATATCATTGGTGGAGACAAAAGCAATATTCTAAAACATCTCCTCCATCCCCTGTTGGTTTATCATCATATCCTGCATCATATACTGCATACATCATATCACTCCTATAAAATGGTCAGACTAGTTGTGCTATGGCTTGGGACTTGTTTGTTAAGTACTCAGGTGAGGAATTATGCTGTGTATTGTGGACCTATTATTTTTCTTTCTCATTGATGTAAGAGGGGAAACCCATATGTGTCAAATGTATGGGACAAAAGAAATGTCTCAGTTTTCTAAGGAGGGCGATTTCATCATTGGAGGCATTTTCTCCTTCCACCAGAACCCAGTCACAGCCAGTCCAGCACTAACAATCAACCCAGGAGCTATCCAGTGTACAGGGTAAGACAGTTTTGTGCTAAGTATGAATCTTTTGTCATCATGTATTTTTAATTTTTTCCCCCCTCTTTTTTCAGACTGGATATAGGTGAGCTTCAGTATGCATACACCATGATGTTTGTGATAGATGAAATCAACAACAGCAGTGAACTGCTGCCAGATGTGACACTTGGTTATAGGATCTTTGACTCCTGCCCCAGCATACCTCTGTCTATCAGGTCATCACTGAATCTAATGAATCCATACGAAAGCAGAGAAGGGTTGTGTAAGAACCTCTCCAATGTGTATGCCGTCATTGGGGACACAACTTCCACCTCTACGATAGGGATAGCACGTACACTTGGACCCTTCAAAATACCTGTGGTGAGTGGTATAGGCATTCATGCAATTTGACTAACTGTAAAGAGAAACAATACAGAATTTGAACAATTCCTTCAATTGTAATGTGACATTAATTAGGCTATTTTTCTTTTCAGATCAGTCATTCGGCCACTTGTGCATGTCTTAGCGACAGGAGAATCTATCCATCTTTCTTTCGAACCATACCAAGTGATGTTCATCAAAGCAAAGCACTAGCAAAGCTTGTGAAACATTTTGGCTGGACTTGGGTAGGAGCAATACGAACTAATAATGACTATGGAAATGGTGGCATGGCCGCCTTCTTGGAAGCAGCAACGAAGGAAGGTGTGTGTGTTGAGTATTCAGTCGCCATTTACCGAACTGATTCCAGGAGGTCATTTTTAGAAGTGGTGAATATTATAAGAAAATCTACCTCTAAGGTAATAGTTACCTTTGCTGATGCAACAGATCTTGATGTACTTATGAAAGAGCTTTATGCTCAGAATGTGACAGGCCTACAGTGGGTAGGAAGTGAAGGGTGGATTACGTATCGTTATTTTGCTTCTCCACCAAACTATGCTGTGCTCCAGGGGGCAGTGGGCTTTGCAGCACTAAATGCTCACATCCCTGGACTGCAGGAGTTTCTCACCAACAGCAGACCATCCACCACACCAGGAAATCAGGGACTTGTTGAGTTGTGGGAAACAATCTTTCACTGCACCCTGTTGCCAAAAAGAGGGACTTACCCACAGGATAGTGTCACAGTCTGCAGTGGAACAGAGACTCTGCAGGATCCAAAGACACGATTTACTGATGTTTCAGATGCCAGCCTGATGAATAATGTTTACAAAGCCATGTATGCTGTTGCTCACGCTTTGAGCATGCTATTAAATTGCAAAGACGGACATGGGCCCTTTGAGAACAATACTTGTGCTGACAGGGAAAATGTTCAACCATGGCAGGTAAACATGGAAAAAACACATTGTACTTGAATTAAAATTGAAACGATGCAAAAATTATGAAGTAGCCAACTTGTGTTGTTCTCCTGTAGGTGTTGCACTACCTAACACAAGTAAATTTCACCACTAAAACTGGTGAAAATGTTTCCTTTGATGAGTTTGGTGACCCCGTGGCACGTTATGCACTGGTAAACTGGCAGCTGGATAAGTCTGGGTACATACAATTTGAAACTATTGGTAATTATGATGCCTACAAGCCCGAAGATCAGCAATTTGAGATGAAAGCCGGAGTAAGAGCAATCTGGGCAGGAGAAAGTCATGATGTGAGTCAATTTAGACTCTTTATTCAATGTACAATTTGTTTTTAAGTCATGGATATTTTTAGAGGTTTTAAGAAAAGGGTTGGATAAATTATGTCATGCTGAGCCTAATTAATGTGAATAATTGTGCTTTAACTATTGTCTCTGTGATTCAGGTACCAAAATCCCTCTGCAGTGACAGCTGTTTTCCTGGTACTCGTCGGGCATTCATTAAAGGCAAACCCATCTGCTGTTTTGATTGCATCGTCTGTGCTGAGGGGGAGTTCAGCAACAGTACAAGTGAGGCGGCGGGATTTGTAGCCTTTACCCTGGTGCTCATTGTGTTTCTGCTGGGTAAAATTACTGCCAGCAGTTTACTGGTCTATTTGAAGATGTGTTCTATGTACAGCTCAAATGTATTTATCCTTTCAGATGCTGTGAAATGTGAGAAATGCCCTCCTGAGTACAAGTCCAATGAAGAGAGGAACCACTGTTACTTAAAATCAGTTGAGTTCCTCACCTTTACAGAATTGATGAGTATAATGTTAATTACCTTATCTTTCCTTGGTGCATTCTCAACAGTGGCTGTAAGCCTAATATTTTTCTACCAAAGACACACACCAATTGTCCGAGCCAACAACTCTGAATTAAGTTTCCTGCTGCTGTTCTCACTGAGTTTATGCTTTCTGTGTTCTCTGACCTTCATTGGGCGGCCCTCTGATTGGTCCTGCATGCTGCGCCACACAGCTTTTGGCATTACCTTTGTCCTCTGTATGTCCTGTATTCTGGGAAAAACAACTGTGGTTTTGTTGGCCTTTCGGGCTACCGTTCCTGCCAGCAATATGATGAAATGGTTTGGGCCTACACAGCAGAGAGCCAGTGTTTTAGCTCTCACACTTCTACAGGTTTTGATTTGTGTAATATGGCTAACAATCAATCCTCCCCACCCATTCAAAAACACTAAATATTACAGCGATAGGATTATACTAGAGTGCGCACTGGGATCGCCTTTAGGTTTCTGGGCTGTGTTGGGATATATAGGGATATTAGCTATGTTATGCTTTGGATTGGCCTTCTTAGCCAGAAAGCTCCCTGACAATTTTAATGAAGCTAGGTTTATCACTTTCAGCATGCTGATTTTCTGCGCTGTGTGGATTACTTTTATCCCTGCGTATGTGAGCTCTCCTGGAAAATTCAGTGTTGCTGTGGAAATATTTGCCATTCTGGCATCAAGTTATGGAATGCTGTTTTGTATTTTTTTGCCCAAGTGTTATATCATTTTATTTAAACCCCAATGCAATACAAAGAAACATTTGATGAGCAAAGGGACACTGAAAGCCCTTTAAGAAGTGTGTTTAGGCAGGTCTTTTTCACACTGAAAATATTAACATTTGAAGTAAAAAAAAAATCTCTGTTAAAACAGGTACAATTAATGGTGTGTCTTCGTACATCAAGAATCAGCAGCATTAAGTATGCATGTAAATTTCAAACTCCTATCAGGAAAGTCGAACATTGTAAAGCTACCCTGAGTTTAGCAATTGTATGTGTTTTTATGTATCTCATTAAACGGGAGTTAAACATAGAGGAATATATTGTTAGAATATTTTATAATTTATAGTAGTTAGCTCTGGAAAAAATAGCAAAAGCGACGTCTCTCCCTGATAAAAATGTTATAGCAGTGCTTGGTAAAAACATCAATCAGAAACCAATTTCCTCTTTTGTTAATGTTAATGTTAATGGTTATGGCTTGCAGCTAATAATTACTCAAATGATGACCCTTGCAACCAGAAAACTCTCATCTCAGGTGGGATGTCGTTCCCAGCTCTAAAATCTGAGATAAATTGAACACAGCCTGTAGATATTCATGAAAAGGAACAGTAAATGAAAAGAGGATAACCTTTTTACAATCTTTACACATTAAGACATGTGACCTAGCTCTTGTCAGAAATAAAGTCTTGACTAAAAATAAAGCATGCAAACGTGCAGTGTGGCTTTTTCGTGTCATGCACACACATTAAGGTACTGTAAAACTTCTAATAATTTGCAGTCCTTGGTTGAGAGAGAAATGCCCTACATGAATGCATTATTCAGCAATATATTAATTAATGCAAGATAAGTTTATTTGTATAGCACATTTCGGCAACAGCAGGGGCATAACCATCTCAGAAGGTCCATCGAGTGATTTATCATCCTCTCACATTCAATCACACATTTCTTTAGTGGCTAATTAACCATTTAATCACTTTTGGGCAATGTGTTCCCTGGCTTAGTTATTGGCAATATTAACAGTTCAAAGACAGTTATTAATTAGCATTATTACTATGAATAAAATTAATAGCTACGGGGCACGATTTGCACAGAAGGACCAAGTAACTTAAGGGTTTATCAGCCAACTTGTGACACACAATGGTCTTGGGATCTGGCAGATGTGGCATTAGAGTGGCTACAGAAGACCCATCCCCTGCTGTATCAAAGTCAACAACCTCTCCCTGACTGTCAGTCCTGCACCCTGGTCTCCGTCCTGACACATGGCTTTTTCCCTGGGCTATCTAATAAAATAAAGACAAAAATTATTTTTGGAGTGTGAATGAGAGTAATTCTTAAAAAAAACGTTAAAATCCTGTCCTCATCCCTGCTTGGTTTCTCACAGCAATGAATATCTTTTTCTCAGCAAGTTCAAATCCCTCCTTACCTCTAAACCCTGCATTATCATCCCTGCTGCTGGCCTCTGGTGTTATGTCTCCTCCATGACTGATGTGTTGTTGCAATAAAATAAAAAAATGTGGAAAGTAAAATTTTGAAATAGAATTAGAATGGGTCGCAGGGAAATAACTATGGAAATTTACCTCAAAGTCTTTTTTATGCCATAGATATTTTTTCTCAGTTACATATAGTCTGTTTTCACCTGTGAAGACCCTACCTGACCCTGCTCTGTCTATAGTGGCAATATAGATTTCTTTCAAGTTCAAGTTCTGCACATAAATTAAAGAGGATTGGGTTTATTCCTAGCTGGAAGTAGCTAGCAAGAGATGTAACATATGTAACAACAACATTAGTATTGTTAACTAACTTAACATGATTTATTGACATCTATTAGCTAGTCATCATTTAGCTAACATTACCTGTATGCAACAACATAACTCAACTTACACAGTTTGGAAAAAAACGGCAACGTTTTTTGGCTTTTTGCTGCTTTTGGCTGGTTGGGTGAACATGTTGCTCTGCTCTGCAGCACCTATTGGTGATTCATCTGCCCGCATTTGTATGTGTACGCTTAAGGTGCGTTAAAAGACGGATCAGAAAAAATGCATTACCGCATATTGGCAGATTAAACTTCTATTACGGCTGAAGAAAAGTGTGGAGGACAGAGGACAGCGGCACGGATAGTGCGGGGGACATGTCCCGCGTGTACCTCGCGTCCGTTACAGCCATGAGCAACATGGCAATTTAAAGTTCTTTGCATGATAAAAATGTAATACAACATACAGCAAGAATCATTACATTGCATTAGCAAAATAAAAGAAAACGGTAAAAAGTTTGAATACAGACTACAATTAATGATGTTCCAAGTATTATTTACTGATGTCAACTCTGAACAATGGGTTTTTGGCCTTGATTTAAAGGATCTCAGTGTATCAGGATTCCTGGAAGTTTGTTCAAGATTAGAGGAGAATAGAAACTGAATGCTGCTTCTCCATGTTTGGTACTGATTCTGGGGATGCAAAGTAGACTTAAAACAGAGGACCTGAGTGGTCTGGAAGATTGATACAATGACAACAAATCCTACATGTATTTTGGTGCTAAACCATTCAGTAATTTATAAACTAACAAATATATTTTAAAGTCTATTATCTAAATTACAGGGAGCCAGTGTAAGCACCTGGCTGTGAAAAACTTGTAGTAATGAATTCAACTAAAGATACAAGCATGAATGAGCTTCTTTCAGTTTATCACCTATTCATGACACATGGTGTTTCCAAACACTTTCACAAAACAAGTCAATTCAATCCAATCCAATCCAAGTTACATACATTCCAAATTAAACAGAATAAGTTTATTATTTAAATTAGTTAAAAGGTTTTACATCTAAAGGAACCCAGCAGATTGCATCAAGTCACTGATTTGCAACATTCACTCCTCTTGGACGAGCATTGGACTGTCACTCGCAATGTACTTTCTATCTGAAAAAAAGTGAAACAATTACTAGCAGTGGTAGCTCTTTTAGTGGCCCCATCTAGGAATGAAACACAGTTAAGTAGATAAGCTCTGAACCAGTTTTTCAAGTCTATAGGATGAAAGAGTGCACATATAGTTAGTTACAGCTAAAGTCCAGCCAATGGTTTTGTGTCAGAGCGAGACAGGGTTAAAAGCTGAATGACAGGGGCAAGGTCTTATCCATGGAAGAACATTAATTCACAATACTGATAACAATTTTGGGGTACCTTTTTCATCTTGCTAAATTAGTTTTTCTAGTCATAATTGCAGACCGGAGGTTCATACATCTCACCTTGTGAAGTATTCGGATTTTCTAACAATTTGCAGCCAATTATTCTACTCCATAAAACAATATTGAAAACTAGATTTTCAAAACTGAAAAATTTCACAACTGGATTATATTTAAACCCAATTCTGATTGTTTTCGTGATTAATATCAGAGTAAATTCTTCTCAGGTGTATTGAGCAAAGTTGTTCTAATCCTATTTTTAAAAATGAGACTTGGCCATTTTGGTTTACATATAAGTTTCATAAATATAGAAAAGACAATATTAGTAACTAGAAAAGCACTCGGCTATAAGGTTTGGACAATATGTAATGTCAGTTGTTAGGCTATCAATCAAATAGCTATCATTCGATTAAATTTGTCATGCAACATTACAATGAAAAGCCATAATTGACTGGGTTAAAGAAAAAAATATTGGTGTTGAAATTTCCAGTCTAAATCCAAAACATAGCTCTATGTTATGGTAGGAACCCGAGAGTTCTATTAATAGAACAGTTTTAATTAAAAGCTAAACTGTTAAATGGGTGGGGCACCTTCTCCCTTCAACGATGCAATAGACAGATTAATTCCCTGAATGAATTTGTGTATTGTATTCTGCATTTTTATTTTGCTGACTAAGCAACAAAGTATGAAAATAATGTTTCTGTTTCTTAATCGGGGGCTACAGTTACATTATTTTAGGGTTTGATGAGGATGAGATGTTTCAAGGGTAGAAGTACTTGAATCAAAACACTCTCACAAGTTCAGGATTCAGACTCATTAATATCTAACCTGAAGTACAGATTAAGCGAAACATGGACCCTGTGTTCAGGAGTGTGCCATGAAATAATAAAGAGTCAAAATGTTTAGAGCATTACATTATGTAGCAGTTGGAGTTTAACATTTGCTGAGGCATGGCAGTGGGCTAAGAGACAAAAACAGAAAAATACTGTGTGAAATACTAAGAGGGTGACTGTGACTGGATTGCTAAAAGATTCCCTTTAAAGTTAGTGTTTTTTTTAATCAAAATCAGGCTTCTGTACCTAAGCCCCTTGAAATATTCGCTTAAAACCTTTTCAACAATATTGGCAGCAATAGCACATCGTTCTCACAGCCTTTTTTGGAGGCTTGAAATAAGGGTATGAAACAAAACCAAGGGAAATGAGAACTAAAAAATAAAATCTCGAAGTTAAACTATAGTAAATAATTGAAGTCAAAAGAGAAGCTGCAATAAAGCCTTAAAAATGTGACCAGATGATTGTCTATGAGGTATAACAGCTATGGCCCTACAACTAGAACAGATTTATTTTTATTTTTTACTGTTAGAGTTGAATGAATTTGAAAATAATGAACTTCTGTAAAGATGTTATTGGATTTGACATATGTCTTTTTTAAACTTTGCTGGATTAAAGTTAATTTGAAATAAATATATTTGAAGAAGAATAACAGCCTTTCCCCATTACATACAGTGCTGTGCAACATTTTTAGGCAGGTGTGAAAAAATACTACAAGCAAAGAATGCTTTCAGAAATATAAATAATGTTTGTTTATTTTGATCAATTTACAAAATGCAAAGTGAACAAAAAAAAAGACAAATCTAAATCAAATCAATATTTGGTGTTACTACTTTTTGCTTTCAAACCAGCATCAATTCTTTTAGGGTTGAATCTTATAGGATTCTTACACTTGCACAAAATCAGGGATTTTGTAGAATTATAGTCAGGTGTATGATCAACCAATTATACCAAACAGGTGTTAATGATCATCAATGTCACACATAGGTTGAAACACAGTCATTAACTGAAACAGAAACAGCTGAATTTCAAAGAAATGGGCAACGTTGAGGATTGTAGACGCAGGTGTCGGCCAAGGAAACTTAGGGCAGCAGATAAAAGACACATCAAGCTTGTTACCCTTAGAAATTTGAAGATGTCCAGCAGTGCCATCAGCTCAGAACTGGCAGAAACCAGTGGGACCCAGGAACACCCGTCTACTCTCCGGAGAAGTCTGGCCAGAAGTTGTCTGAATGGAGGAGTTGTAGCCAAAAAGCCTTTCCTCTGACATGGAAACAAGGCCAAGTGACTCAAGTATGCACAAAAACACAGGAACTGGGGTGTAGAACAATGGCAGCAGGTGATCTGGACGGCTGAGTCAAAATTTGAAATATTTGGCTCTAGGAGAAGGCAGTTTCTTCTTCGAAGGGCTGGAGAACGGTACAATAATGAGTGTCTGCAGGCGACAGTGAAGCATGGTGGAGGTTCCTTGAACGTTTGGGGCTGCATTTCTGCAAATGGAGTTGGAGATTTGGGAGATCAGGAATAAATGTGTTCCCAATGCTGATTAATACAGGCAAATACTTATCAATCATGCAATACCATCAGGGAGGTGTATGATTGGCCCCAAATTCATTCTGCAGCAGGACAACGACCCCAAACATACAGCTAAAGTCATTAAAAACTATATTCATATTCAGAGAAGAACAAGAAGTCCTGGAAGTGATGGTGTGGCCCCCACTGAGCCTTGATCTCAACATCATTGAGTGTCGCTGGGCCTGGAAGTGATAGTGTGGCCCCCACCAAGCCTTGATCTCAACATCATTGAGTGTGGCTGGGATTAAATGAAGAGACAGAAGGCTGTGAGGAAGCCTACATCAACAGAAAATATGTGGTTAGTTCTCCAAGATGTTTGGAACAACCTACCAGCCGAGTTCCTTCAAAAACTGTGAGCAAGTGTACCTAGAAGAATTTATGCTGTTTTAAAGGCAAAGGGTGGTCACACCAAATATTTATCTGATTTTGATTTCTCTTTTGTTCATTCACTGCATTTTGTTGATTGATGAACATAAAAGAGTAAAACTTCAATTTTTGACAGTAATCTTTGTTTACCACATTTTCTTCCACACCTGCCTAAAACTCTTGCGAAGTATTGTATATTCAATTTGTCTTTAAGAGAACGTAAACCACTTAGCATTCCTCCTCCCCTTTCTCCGCCTTGTAGTCCCACAGAGAGAAAATATCACTGTCCCTTACATATGAGAAGATTCAAAATTCATAAATACTTTTTCAGGTATGGATTTACGGGAAGGTTTATGAAATGCCACCTGGTGATTGGGCTGCTGCAGACATGACATTCATGCAGAGTTGGCCTGAGTTGGGGTGTGCACTTTTACATTTGTTATTAGTGGTGTCTTTCTCTCAGACTGAGGAGCCATTATGTAGGCAGCTAGGAGATCCTGAGATCCCTCAACTATACAGGGATGGTGACATAAAGCTAGGAGGAATCTTCTATTTTCACAGCAGCTGGAAGAGCATGGAGAACACTTATAAACATAAACCGTTGCCACTGCAATGTATCAGGTAAATTATACCTAAAACATACTGTTTACAATTTACCTCTGTTTTATGTGAGAATGTAATTCAATTTTTCATATGTGATACTACTCTCTCATAAAACAACTATCTATTAATATTGTCTGAATCAAGTTTGAATTTCAGAGAAATTCAATTTGCTCAGACTATGCTTTTTGCAATTGAGGAGATAAATAACAGAACAGACCTACTGCCAGGTGTTTCTCTTGGATACAGTATATATGACACTTGTGGCTCCATTCCCAGAAGCATAAAAGTTGCACTAGCCTTGAACAATCATAATGAAAGTCTGTCTTCAAACTCTGACATACCATGTACCAAACCAGTACAAGTGCAGGCCATAGTGGGCGAAACATCATCCTCTCCTAGCACTGCAATAGGTACTCTCATTGGACCATTTCATATACCACTGGTAGGTAAAACTAGTAGAACTAAAATTCAATTTCAGTAGAAATATTTTTATGACCTTTATTTTGTATCTTTTCTTTTAGATCAGCCACTTTGCCACATGTGCTTGTCTTAGTGATAAAACCAAGTATCCATCCTTTCTCAGAACAATACCCAGTGACTATTATCAGAGCAGAGCTCTGGCTCATTTGGTCAAACATTTTGGTTGGACTTGGGTTGGAGCAGTCAGAAGCAATGATGATTATGGCAATAATGGCATAGCTGCATTCACAGAAACTGCAGAGCAACTGGGCATTTGTCTGGAATATTCTGTTTCTTTCTTTAGAACAGATTCAGCGGAAAAAATGCAAAAGGTAATCAATACTATAAAGGCTTCCACCTCAAAGGTAATTATTGCTTTTGTTGCTCACTTGGACATGGATGTACTTATACATGAGTTGTCCAACCACAACCTGACTGGGTACCAGTGGGTGGGAAGTGAAGGGTGGATCTCTGATTCTCAGTTTGCAGCAGTGGATAAGAATCATATACTGGATGGAGCGATAGGGGTTTCCATCCCTAAAGCACATGTGAGTGGTCTCAGAGAGTTCATGTTTGATGTGAGGCCACTGAAATCTTTAAATAATGACTTATATACAGAGTTCTGGGAGACATTGTTTAGTTGCAAGTTCAAGCTGGACAATTCAGCTAAAAATGAAAAACAATGTACTGGACATGAGGATCTGACTGGAGTGGACAACAGCTTCACTGACATGTCACTCATGCCTATTTTTAACAATGTCTACAAAGGAGTGTATGCTGTGGCTCATGCTCTGCATAGTATTCTCGGATGTGATAATACATGTAACAACGATGTGCTGCTTGATCCATTCACGGTGAGTGTATATAATACAAGGTTGTTTCCATTTACATATGTCAGAAAAAGCAGAGAGAAAGGATGCAGAGAAGTCTGCTAGGGCCAATATGCATCTATTAGGTTTACCATTTGAGTTATGCAATAAAAAAATATTTTTCTTAGATTTTGCAGCACATTCAAAAGATTAACTTCAAAACAAAGGAGGGAGATGAGGTTTACTTTAATGAGAATGGAGATCCAGCTGCAAAGTATGAAGTTATGCACTGGCAGCCAAGAGAAAATGGTACTTTGGACTTTGTCACGGTTGGTGTTTATGATGCATCACTACCATTTGACAAACAGCTAAGTCTTCAAAATAAGTCGTTACTTTGGGCGAAGAGTTCAACTAAGGTACAAGCTGTTAGAGTTGTTATTTGGATGTTTTTCAATGTTTAAAGTAGATAGTGTTTTTGCATTATATTATATTTTTATATATTTAAAGTAGTCATAAAGGCCTGTGAGAGCAACATATAATATTGTTAACTTGGCTTTTGTAGGTACCTGTGTCAATTTGCAGTGAGAAGTGTCCTTCAGGAACACGAAAGGTTCTCCAGAAAGGAAAGCCAGTTTGCTGCCATGACTGTATAAGATGTGCCGATGGAGAAATTAGCAATGTCACAGGTATAGTAAAACGTATTGCAAAATTAAAAATTGTTAATACTGAACAAAATAAAGAAGGGGTTAAGGTCTAAGTATAACAAACAGTTTAATAAATTTAACCTACTTATTTTTTCCATAAAGGAACATAAAAGATTTATGTACATACCTTGACTTTCATAATAAAAATTCTAATTTGCACATCTTATATGTTCAAGACTGTAAGATTGTAACTGAGCTTATTTTTGTTCAGTAAACACCCCCTTCTCTCAGTTAAATCTAAATCTAAATTAAAGTAATTAATAATATTAACAAAAGTGTGACTTAATTAGACACACAGATCTATTTTTTTCTTTAAAAGGTTTTGGTGAGGGTTTTTAATTAGGTAATAAGAGCATAACAATCATGTACCTGTAACAATCAAGATACTGACAGTATACCACATAACAAATATTTATGGTATGTGGTATATCTATTTTTAGAATGAACCAATGAAAGTGTTACTGAGTGATTTAAAATGTCTTTACAAATTCAATGTATTTGGCTGCATAATATAGGTGGTATAAAGTCACATTTAATAAATCAGAACAGTGTTCCGATGAGTATTATTTGTCAGATTAAAAGTTCCTTTTAAACATGGTGAATAACCTGAATTTATATGGTGCGCCTCTAGTTACATCAGCCTCTGAAAGCGTTTTACTCCAGAGCCACATTCACCCATTTATACAAATAGGTAGGGTACTTTGGGTTAAGTGCCTTCCCCTGGGGCTAGAAAAAGTTGGAATCAAACTCTTGAACCCACAACTATCAGGTTGCAAAACAACTACTCTTCCCATTGAGCCACAATCACCACAATGATACTAAACTTTAAGCAGGTATTAAACTTACTTTTCATTAAGTCCACCTATGATATTCCAATCTTCCAAGAATTTAAAGCTGTAAGCAGTGACGTCTCTGGCATGATAAGTCAAGGTGGGGCACAGCAACTCAACACCTAATAGCAGCAACTAATTCTTCTGTGACGCACACAATCTGACTTTGATCAATAACATTGATCGCTATTTTATGTGATTAATTTAACATTGATTCAATATTAATTGAACCACTTAAAATAGCAGACATCTACACACTACAAACACCATTTTATGTAAATGTAATAGAAGAATGAAACCTTTTTTATAGCCTACATGAAATTACAAATAAAGGGTCACTCACCAGTGTTCATCTTCTTGGAAAAAAATGCAGATCTTTTATCTGGGCAAACTTTCCAATAACTATATAAACTTTCAAATAATCCCCTTTAAATCTAGAATAATGTCTTAAAGTCCTTGAACGATGTTAAAAATCAACTGTTTAATCTCTAATTTTTGTTCAAGAGGCAACGTGCTAAATCTAGACTTCATCAAAAAATCTAATTCATTAACTTTTTTTCTTGGTAGCTAGCAAGCATATTAGATGGCTGCACACTTCTATCCAACAGAACGTAAACATGGCCTGCGCTATTCCGATATTTTAATAGGAGTTATGCTGTACAACCAATTTTTGCATCTGGCAAAATGGGATGCATCACTTCCTGCTGTGGTTTGATACTTTTTCTTCTAGTAAATATCCAGCAGACTGCACGCCAGATGGCGCATTGCTGTGTTTCTCTATCAAGGAAGGTAGCGGAATCTCAGCTTGGGACTATGGCATTTGTGCCCCTCGGCTGTCTATACTGAGCGACCGTTGCGCATGCGCACTGCGATTTCAGATCTTCATAATTTTAACAAATGTTAAGGGGCCAGCGCCAATCACTGCTTCAAGAGGGTTTAGCCCACTGAGCTTGTCAGTATTCTGGCAAATACTTAGATGGTTATACACAAATGTTTATAACAGAATCTTCTTGGTAAAAGATTCGGTCTTTATATAATATTACTCTGTAAAGAATGAAACCTTTTCTACTGATTAATTTAAGCATGCCGTGCATAGAGCTCCACCGCAACATCTGGTGGGGCCAGGCCCCATCGGCCCCAAATGCAGAGACGCCACAGACTGCAAGTAAAAAAAATCATTATAATTAACAGAAATTTGCGATTGAAGACATCAGTCTGTGTGTAATTAATCTATACAATGTGTTTTACTCAGTAAATAATATATAATAATTAATAATAATATATAATAATAATAATAATAATAATTTAATTGATTGAATATGACTGTAAAATGATGGCAGGTTAGTTTTTAAATAGCATTTTCTCAAATAGGTGTAAAGAACAGAGCAACAAAGAATGTTGTAGTCGATTTCATTTATTTACACTGTGAACGGTTGTTAAAAAAACAGAACATTTTAACCAGCATCATGTAGGATTTGTTGTAGTTTGTTGTAGTGTCAGCTGGCATTACCTGCAAACTGTTCTGTAAAGAGAAATATGTAGAAATTGTTTAAAAAATCAGAATTCCAACATCAAAGGTATTTATGTTGTATGTTATCATATTCTTACAAAGTGAAAAGGAAAACTATGTAGATGCATTTTTGATAATGTATGTATTTATTTTTTCTAATTTGTTAAATTTGCATTTCCTTTTAAATCAAAATCAATAAAGAAACTACAACACTAATGCCATCTTTAATTTAATAAAATTTACAGATGCTGTCACCTGTGTGAGATGCCCCCCTGATTTTTGGCCAAATGAGAGAAGAGATGCCTGCATAAATAAGGAAGCTGTATTTTTATCATATGAAGAAATAATGGGGATACTCCTCACTACTGCAGCTTTATTTGGAACATGCGTAACAGCCATTGTGATTGTAATTTTTTTCAGATACAGAAAAACTCCTCTTGTCAGAGCAAACAACTCTGAGCTGAGTTTCCTCCTCCTTTTCTCACTGACTCTGTGTTTCCTTTGCTCTCTGACTTTTATCGGACAGCCTTCAAAGTGGTCCTGCATGCTGCGTCACACAGCTTTTGGCATCACCTTTGTGCTCTGTCTCTCTTGTGTTCTGGGAAAAACAATGGTGGTTTTAATGGCATTTAAAGCTACACTTCCAGGGAGCAATATGTTAAAATGGTTTGGAGCTACACAGCAGCGACTCAGTGTTCTGGGTTTCACCATTGTACAAGTAATCATTTGTATCCTCTGGTTAACAATCTCTCCTCCGTTTCCTTACAAAAATTTTAGGGAGTTTAAAGAAAAGATTATCCTAGAATGTGCTCTGGGCTCAGCTGTGGGTTTCTGGGCTGTTCTTGGTTACATAGGACTACTTGCTGTGTTGTGTTTTATTTTTGCTTTTTTAGCTCGGAAACTGCCTGATAATTTTAACGAAGCCAAATTTATTACCTTCAGCATGCTGATATTCTGTGCAGTATGGATTACTTTTATCCCAGCTTATGTCAGCTCTCCTGGAAATTTCAGTGTTGCTGTAGAAATCTTTGCTATTCTTGCCTCCACTTTTGGGCTCTTAATTTGTATTTTTATTCCAAAATGCTATATCATGTTACTGAAACCAGAGAAAAATACAAAAAAGCACATGATGGGGAAAGTACCACCAAAGTCATTCTAAAGATTAGGCTTGATTCAGCAAAAAGTCCTAAATACAAATGCGATAATTCAATTTTATTTCCATTTCTATTAATGTCTCAAATTCACATGTAAGCTACACTTTGTAAAGAAAAAAAGTGAAACACTGAAAAGAGTTATAGACATAAGCATACCCTTTAATGAAAAGTGATTCAGTTTAAAGCACTGGACTGTAAGTTATATATATATATATATATATATATATATATATATATATATATATATATATATAGAGAGAGAGAGAGAGAGAGAGAGAGAGAGAGAGAGAGAGAGAGAGAGAGAGAGATATCAGTGGTGGGCCGTCAGGGACTGCAAGGCCTTCTCTGCTGGCCTAAAAATATATCTTGATCAGAGATTAAATACTTATTAAATGTTCCAAATGGTCTGTCCGCATCCTTTCATAGCTTTTCTGATGGCTGTGCTGCTTCCAGATATATATTTTCATATTAAAGCATTTACCCAATCACATTTCGGTCATTATTTGTTGCCAGGCAGGGTCAAAGTCAAAGAAGTCTGCCTGGAGGCCTTCACAGTTCATTCTGCAGGCCCTCTAACACAGAATAAGTGTTGATTAAACTTTTGCTTCAACCAATCAGATTTTGAGTTGTTGTTAACAGGGCCCTCTAGCAGGTGTACGGCAACATCACCATATTCAGACCCGTTGATTGAACAATCAGAAAGCGTACTAGCCAAAGCTGGCAAGCTGCATCTGTGGCGAGCTGCAGGAATCAAAATATTGTTTTGTTGGTGTAATAGCTATTAGCCCTCAGTGGCTGAAAGAGGAGAAGAAATAGATTTGGTGGCAGATCTACTATCAAGGGCCGTGTTTCTCAAATGAGTAAAGAAGCTCTTACCGCTAAGATCCTCTTTGGAGCGCTCTTAAGAACGCTGTGAAAGAAGAATGCGTTTCCCAGAGTCGCTCTTAGCTTAAAAAGATCTTTCACTAAGAAGGAAACGTAAGATCGATCTGACCCACTCTTAACAGCCTTCTTAGCGATCAAATGCTCAGTGATCATACCCTGCCACCAGGGCGTCTAGATTTCTAGGCTACAGTGATCAAGCTGCTTCAGGGAAATTTATATCCTCCACTTTTTGAAATAATAAAACAATGTTTAATGTTGAAATGCACTCATAGCTGTGGAGCACTGGCGGAAGAAACATAGGCTATTAGTAGAGAAGGAAAAAATATATATTATTTAAGCACACATTTAAGTTTTCCACACATCTGCATATGAGTTTACACATAAAAAACATCAAGCACCCTGTGGCATTTCACAGATATCAAGGAAACAGATGAATTGAACTCAGCTGAACCTAATCCAGAGAGGCTTCACCTGCTACTCTATATAAAGGCGTTGCCAAAGTCCGCGTGTGTGAGAAACCATGGCTGCAATACAGCGCATTTTCGCTGCTAATCAACAGCGTCGCCGAGCGTGGAGCCAGATGGTTTATATAAATGTTTATGTGCGTCAGCACTTCTCCCCACTCGACGTACTGTCAGACCAGGCTGTCCAGAAAAAGTACCGGCTGCCCCGTGCCCCGTGCTCCGACGGCTGCTTACTCTGGTGTCTCCACATATCCAGAGAGCAACCCGCCGCAATTTTGCCCTCAGCCCGGAGTTGCAGCTCCTGGCTGCTCTGCGGTTTTATGCAGTGGGGAGCTTCCTGGAGGTGGTAGGGAACGGCACAGGCCTCAGCAAAGCATCTGTGTCCCGGAGTGTGGCAGTTGTGACACCGATACTCCTGCGCCATGCCTGTACCCACATTAAGATGCCCACCACACGGGACGAGGTCCGCCAGGTCTATCAGGGGTTCCACGCAGTGACTGGGATCCCCCGGGTGATCGGTGTGGTGGACGGCACCCCTATTCCCATCCTCAACCCTTCCTTGGTGGATCCGTGCTGGATCAGCAGGAAGCATTACGCGGCCATCAACACCCAGGTTGTCGCCAGGTGGCCAAGGGGCACACATGACAGCTTCATATGGGCCAACTCCGCTGTAGGGCAGAAGGCTGGTAGAGGAGAGTTTGGTCGGAGTTTCCTTCTTGGGGACAGTGGAGTTACCCTCTCCGGAGTTACCTCGTGACGCCGGTGACCAATCCAGAAAAACCTCAGGAGGAGAGGTTTAATGAGGCCCACACACACACCAGGACGATGGTTGAACGGGTGTTTGGCAGGTGGAAGTCCCGCTACAGGTGCATTCATCGTTCGTCGGGGGGGCTGCGCTTGTCACCACGCAAGTGTGGCCGTGTGATTGTTGTCACCACCATGCTGCACAACATCGCAGATGAGCCGCCTTCTGTGGATGACGAAGAGGACCATTCAGAGGACGAAGCCCCGAACCCCGCCCCCCAGGATGTGCGAGCAGTGCTCCATCAGGCCGGTGCCCAGACCAGACAGGAACTCGTCAACCTCTTCTGAGGTCCAACAACCCCAGCCCCTACCCCTTCACCCCCAGTCACCAAGCACTGATCAGCAAAACAATAAACCCACAACAACCACACCACCCATATCAACTGTCAGGCCTGAAGGCTGAAATAAATAAACAGAACCAGTTCTGGACCTGTATATATATATAAATATATATATATATATATATATACAGGTCCTTCTCAAAAAATTAGCATATTGTGATAAAGTTCATTCTTTTCCATAATGTAATGATAAAATTAAACTTTCTGATATTTTAGATTCATTGCACACCAACTGAAATATTTCAGGTCTTTTATTGTTTTAAAACTGATGATTTTGGCATACAGCTCATGAAAACCCAAAATTCCTATCTCAATAAATTAGCATATTTCATCCGACCAATAAAAGAAAAGTGTTTTTAATATAAAAAAAGTCAACCTTCAAATAATTATGTTCAGTTATGCACTCAATACTTGGTCGGGAATCCTTTTGCAGAAATGACTGCTTCAATGCGGCGTGGCATGGAGGCAATCAGCCTGTGGCACTGCTGAGGTGGTATGGAGGCCCAGGATGCTTCGATAACGGCCTTAAGCTCATCCAGAGTGTTGGGTCTTGCGTCTCTCAACTTCCTCTTCACAATATACCACAGATTCTCTATGGGGTTCAGGTCAGGAGAGTTGGCAGGCCAATTGAGCACAGTAATACCACGGTCAGTAAACCATTTACCAGTGGTTTTGGCAATGTGAGCAGGTGCCAGGTCGTGCTGAAAAATGAAATCTTCATCTCCATAAAGCTTTTCAGCAGATGGAAGCATGAAGTGCTCCAAAATCTCCTGATAGCTAGCTGCATTGACCCTGCCCTTGATAAAACACAGTGGACCAACACCAGCAGCTGACATGGCACCCCAGACCATCACTGACTGTGGGTACTTGACACTGGACTTCAGGCATTTTGGCATTTCCTTCTCCCCAGTCTTCCTCCAGACTCTGGCACCTTGATTTCCGAATGACATGCAAAATTTGCTTTCATCCGAAAAAAGTACTTTGGACCACTGAGCAACAGTCCAGTGCTGCTTCTCTGTAGCCCAGGTCAGGCGCTTCTGCCGCTGTTTCTGGTTCAAAAGTGGCTTGTAGCCCATTTCCTGCACACGCCTGTGCACGGTGGCTCTGGATGTTTCTACTCCAGACTCAGTCCACTGCTTCCGCAGGTCCCCCAGGTCTGGAATCGGTCCTTCTCCACAATCTTCCTCAGGGTCCGGTCACCTCTTCTCGTTGTGCAGCGTTTTCTGCCACACTTTTTCCTTCCCACAGACTTCCCACTGAGGTGCCTTGATACAGCACTCTGGGAACAGCCTATTCGTTCAGAAATTTCTTTCTGTGTCTTACCCTCTTGCTTGAGGGTGTCAATGATGGCCTTCTGGGCAGCAGTCAGGTCGGCAGTCTTACCCATGATTGCAGTTTTGAGTAATGAACCAGACTGGGAGTTTTTAAAAGCCTCAGGAATCTTTTGCAGGTGTTTAGAGTTAATTAGTTGATTCAGATGATTAGGTTAATAGCTCGTTTAGAGAACCTTTTCATGATATGCTAATTTTTTGAGATAGGAATTTTGGGATTTCATGAGCTGTATACCAAAATCATCAGTTTTAAAACAATAAAAGACCTGAAATATTTCAGTTGGTGTGCAATGAATCTAAAATATATGAAAGTTTAATTTTTAACATTACATCATGGAAAAGAATGAACTTTATCACAATATTCTAATTTTTTGAGAAGGACCTGTAAAATTACCGGCAAAACATGTTGTGCTGTAGTGAGTAGTAGTGAGAAGCACGTGCGTCAGGGCGCACATTACGCACACGTCATGAACCTACGCTTAGATAAATTACTTAAAATTACAAATTGCCTCGGACTTTTTGTTGCTAGGTTTAATACTCATTGCAATGCAAAATGAAACACACAATACATGGTTAAAGAGGAAACCAAAGTTTATTGAAAGCATAATGGGGGAGGAGGGGTGACGTCTCCGGTTTCACTGGGCCGTCTGGGCGTCTGCATCACCTGCAATGAAGGGGGATTGATTAATGAAATTGAATGGGATACATTGCACTAGAACTGTCCCGTACCTGAATCCTGGGGAAGGATAATTGGAACGGAGATGGAGGGACGGTTGAACTGTGCCTCGGACAGCGCCAGCTGTCTCCGGTGCAGCTCCAACCTCTCCTGCTTCATCCGGACCATCTCTTCCTGGAGAGCAGTTTGTCTCAGGAGCTGGTCCTCTATCCCCCGCAGAACCACCAGCTTCTCCCTCTCCTGGCGCACCAGCATCTCGCTGCAGGTGCAGGTGGTTATTGCAGGCCGCCTGGTTAAGCCTCCCCGCATGCGGAAACTGGGCGGTACTGGTTGGCGCAAGGGGACAGGGCACGGCTGTGTGGGGTCGTCCTCTCCTGTGGGCTTGCACGCCCCTACACCGCTCCCGGATGGCTCCTCTTCCTCACTTTCTGAGAGGCCCTCGTCCCCCTCAACGACGATGCCCCCTGTGATGCCTTCAGAGGCCGTCTTCCCTATGATGGAGAGGACTTTCTCTTCATCGGGAGTGAGGGTCGTCCCACCCGGTGCTCTTCCCTTCTCACTTTGGCATTCTTCTTTTTGGTCAGGCTCTGAAACTCCTGCCACTTCTTTCTGACAGCACCCTAGTCACGCAGGCCACATAGGCTGGAGGGGGACATCTTCTCCGCTATAGCCTGCCATACATGGTTATTCACCGTGATGTTTTTTTTCCCTTTTTTTCCTCTAAATAAAACCTCATGGTGCTGCCACACCTCGTCCACTAGGACGCCCATCTCCTCCGCGGTAAACAACGGTGCCCGCTTGCTCTTTTTGCTGCCAGTTTCATCCATTATCACGTGTGTGCTATATTCATGGGGGTATATATGCGCTAATGGGCTTGATTACTACTTGGATACACCTGGTGGCACACACACACTTAAAACAAAAATTAACTTAATGCTATATCCACGTGCAAATACTTTGTTTGAGCAGGAGAGACTCGCGTAGGCGCGCAACCAGGCTACTTGTTGTTTTCTTTTTATTATTTTTTCTTTTCTTTTTATTTGATCTATATATGGTTATCAGCACACAATGTGAAGCTAATTCACTCTGTACTCATCATGAATATCGCAGGTTCTTATAAACAACGCTGTGTGTGACTGCGCGCTGCGCTCAGCGCTGATAAAGGAGTGGGTGATCGATTAGCCTGGCATCGATTGATTCAGTTTCAGCACCACCGCGGTTGACAGCTCCCGTTAAGAGCTTCTTAAGAAGCTTCTTAGGCTTGATCTTAAGGTTCTCCTAAGAAGGCAGTAAAGAACGCTTCTGGGAAACACCCGTATCTTGGCGCTCCTTCTTAGCTGAACCCTTCTTAGGAGCCTTCTTAAGCCCTTAAGAATGATCGCATTTGGGAAACACGGCCAAGGCCATTTGCAAGACGGACTTTTCAAGAAAACCCAGCCTATCACCTGTTTCAGCTATTGCCATCGGGCAGAAGGTACAGAGTTATACAGCCCATAACAACCAGACTGACCCATAGTCTGTATCCTAATGCAGTGAGACTGTTTAACAGTGTCCCATTTCCTTTCTCTACCCTCTTCCCATGGACAGTAAGCCATCCCCCGGCAATATAATAACTGCGAACCGGACTTTGCATTGCTGCACTAATTACATTCAACTTCACAATGTGAACATATGCTTTCTGCTTTGATGCTGCTGCTCTACCTCACACTACTCTGTATCGTTGTTATTGATATGCTAATGTTTACAAGTATACAAAGATGTTTCTGTTTCTGTACTATTCATGCACTTGAAATACAATGATGTGTGTAGCTCTAACATAATTTTGTTGTTACCTATTTGACAATGACAACAAAGTGATTGATTGATTGATTGATTGATTGATTGATTGATTGATTGATTGATTGATTGAGCCCTTCCAAATGCATCTTACATATTTTCAGCTGCTGAGTAAACTAGATTTCAGGCAACAGCAGTAAATTGCTTGAACTAAATATGGCCAAATTTTATATTTATCTGGAAAGTTTAGCTAATGACTTGCATTAACAGTGAAATTGCAGTTCTTGCCCAACTGCCAAAATATGGCTTGAGGTTGTGTGAAACTGGCCATTTGTTCACAATTGTATGCATGGTTATATGGAATGTATCTGGATACTTGGATTTATACATTTTCTCCAGTTTGAAATGTAGCCAGATCTGTACCACATTGAACTTGTTTTTGTATTGCTGTAACAAGACTATGTCAAAAGATTCAGCTTTCATAACAATACATACTTAGAAAAGTGAAATTAAAAATGAGTTTAACAAACTTGAAGAAAAAAAAAACTAGAAATGAATAATAACACATATATAAATTATATTTAAAGCTAGATAATAGTTGGTCATCAAGTCCCTCCCCTTTTTCCTTTTGGTAGTCCCACAGAGACACAATGTCACTGTTTATCATTTATATGCAGATATATTCGTAAGAAGCTGTCAGAGTATTGGTTTATATCATGATTTGTTAGATTCCACATTGTGATTTGGTAATTTTGGAAAACATGAGATTCAAGCAGAGGTGGCCTGAGCGGCAATGTACACTTTTACAGCTGCTTTTTTTGGTGTCTTTTGCACAACTAGAAGACCCATTATGCGTGCAGATAGGTGATCCTGAGATTGCTCAGCTCTCCCAGGATGGGGATATTGTGTTGGGTGGAATCTTCTATTTCCACAGCAGTTGGGAAAGCAAAGAGGATATGTATACACAAAAGCCTTTGGCACTGCAATGCATCAGGTAAATATCACAGAAACGTTTGATACAGTTTACCATTATTTTCCTGTTTTCATGCCAGCCTTTTTTAACTCTAAATCAAGCTTGAATTTCAGAGAGTTCCAGTTTGCTCAGACTATGCTTTTTGCCATCGAAGAAATAAATAACAGTACAGACCTGCTGCCTGGTATGTCTCTGGGCTATGACATCTATGACACTTGTGGTTCCATTCCCAAAACCATAAAGGTGGCACTGGCCTTAAACAATGATAATGAGAATAAATCTTCAGATCCTGAGTTACCATGTATGAAACCAGTACAAGTGCAGGCCATAGTGGGAGAAACTTCTTCCTCTCCTAGCACTGCAATAGGTACTCTCATTGGACCATTTCACATTCCTCTGGTAAGTAGAAATGACAATTCTAAAAGCTTTTTGGGAAAAAAAAGGATTATCCGATTTTAAATGGAAAGTGTAATGTGTTTTTGTGTGTTTGTAATTCCTCCAACTTTTTAAGTAAGTGTTTGTTTTCTTTTAGATCAGCCATTTTGCCACATGTGCATGTCTTAGTGATAAAACCAAGTATCCATCCTTTCTCAGAACAATACCCAGTGACTACTACCAGAGCAGAGCCCTGGCCCAACTGGTCAAATATTTTGCCTGGACTTGGGTTGGAGCAGTTAGGACCAATGATGATTATGGCAATAATGGCATGGCTACATTCACTGAAATTGCAGAGCAGCTGGGCATTTGTCTGGAATATTCTGTTTCTTTTTTTAGAACAGATTCAACTGAAAAAATTCAAAAGGTAATCGAAACTATACAGGCTTCAACCTCCAAAGTGATTATTGCTTTCGTATCACACTTGGACATGGATGTGCTTATACATGAGTTGTCCAACCACAACTTGACTGGATATCAATGGGTCGGCAGTGAATCCTGGATCTTTGATTCTCAAATTGCAGCAGTGGATAAGAATCACATACTGGATGGAGCAATAGGGGTTTCTATCCCTAATACTCATGTGAGTGGTCTCAGAGAGTTCATACTTGATGTGAGGCCACTCAAATCTTTAAATTATGACTTGTACACAGAGTTCTGGGAGACATTGTTTAGTTGCAAGTTCAAGCTGGACAAGTCAGCTAAAAATGATAAACAATGTACTGGAAATGAGGATCTGACTGGAGTGGAAAACAGCTATACTGACATGTCCCTCATGCCTATTTTTAACAATGTTTATAAGGGAGTGTATGCAGTGGCTCATGCGCTGCATAAAATTCTTGGATGTGATAAAACATGTAACAACAATATGCAGCTAGATCCATTCACAGTGAGCTTGAAACTATCATTATTCATTCTAGGATTTTTCATTCTTTTTATAATCTATTAACAGAATATAAAGAAACAGCAAAGCAAACAGCAATTATGTAATTACTTATATTATTTGATTTACATAGAAGGTGCTTGTTTTCTTAGATTTTACAACAGATTAAAAAAATTAACTTCAAAACAAAGGAGGGAGAAGAAGTTTACTTCAATGAGAATGGAGATCCAGCTGCAAAGTATGAAGTTATAAACTGGCAACCAAGAGAAAATGGTATCGTGGACTTTGTCACAGTTGGTATTTATGATGCATCATTACCATTTGACAAACAGCTAAAACTGCAAAACAAGTCACTACTTTGGTCACAGAGCTCAACACAGGTACATACAACTGTATTGTTGGTAAAATTATTTTAAATAGCATAATAAATATCTGTTATTGATTCATTGTTTTTTGGTATCTAAATTAATTAGTCGAGGAGGCAACAATTTTTGTTTATGTTGCTTTTGCAGATACCTGTGTCAGTTTGCAGTGAGAAGTGTCCCCCGGGAACACGCAAGGTTCTCCAGAAAGGAAAGCCTGTTTGCTGCCATGACTGTATAAGATGTGCAGAAGGAGAAATGAGCAACATTACAGGTTTTGAATAACTTAACGCAAAATGTGACTTTTTTCTTTGTCAGAGTAAAAATGGCTCCGCTTAAATGCTGTTTAAAACATTTGAAAATGGTATTCTCAAAAGTGTGGGTTTGTGTTGGTATAACAGGCACAATTTCATTTGAACATATTCAGTTCAGTTCAGTTTATTTATAAATAAAGTAAGAGTTAATGGCATCAATAGCTCCTTTAGCAGCTTCACCAAGAACTAAAAAAAGTCAATAGTATGAAAAACAGAACACAGTTAGTGTATCATTTACAGAAAGAAAAATATGAAATGAAAACATTTGGAGCAAAGATTACACAAGACAGATGCCAACATGATGCCATCAGTTAGTCTTTTGACTACGCTACCTAAATCTCTCTTTGAATTTATTGCAGCAGCAACCTATATAAACTGACAGGTATTAAAATCTGTTGTTAGAAATTTTTCAAAGTCCACTTCACAGACATTATGTTACTAAATCTCCTACAACATCAAATTTTGCTAATTAAAAAGGAAAGAGATGAAAGACCTTTTTAAATAATTAATCAGTTCTCAAGTTTTTCACGATGTAAGACACTTCAGCAGGAAAAACTCCCTGAACTGTTTAGAGGAAGTCTAATCTCTTCTTCTTTTACTTAGTCTGCTCATTTTTGGTATTAAAATGAATGAATACATAAACTATAGGAGTAACACCATCCTCATCATTTGTATTTTGCAGATGCTGTCACTTGTGCAAGATGCCCTCCTGAATCCTGGTCAAATGAGAGAAGAGATGCCTGCATAAATAAGGAAGCAGTTTTTTTATCATATGAAGAAATTATGGGAATACTCCTCACTACTGCAGCTTTATTTGGAACATGTACAACAGCCATTGTAACATTCATTTTCTACAAAAACAGGAAAACTCCTCTTGTGAAGGCAAACAACTCTGAGCTGAGTTTCCTCCTCCTTTTCTCACTGACTCTGTGTTTCCTTTGCTCTCTGACTTTCATCGGACAGCCTTCAAAGTGGTCCTGCATGCTGCGTCACACAGCTTTTGGCATCACCTTTGTGCTCTGTCTCTCTTGTGTTCTGGGAAAAACAATGGTGGTTTTAATGGCATTTAAAGCTACACTTCCTGGAAGAAATATGGTGAAATGGTTTGGGCCTACACAGCAGCGACTCAGTGTTCTGGGTTTCACTCTTGTGCAAGTAATCATTTGTATCCTCTGGTTAACAATCTCTCCTCCTTTTCCATCCAAAAATTTTAAGGAATCCAAAGAAAAGATTATCCTAGAATGTGCCCTTGGCTCAGTTGTGGGTTTCTGGTCTGTGCTTGGTTATATAGGACTACTTGCTGTGTTGTGTTTTATTTTTGCTTTTTTAGCTCGAAAGCTACCTGATAATTTTAACGAAGCCAAATTCATTACCTTCAGTATGCTGATATTCTGTGCTGTATGGATAACTTTTATCCCAGCGTATGTCAGCTCTCCTGGTAATTTCAGTGTTGCTGTAGAAATCTTTGCAATCCTTGCTTCATCTTTTGGACTCTTGATTTGTATTTTTATTCCAAAATGTTATATCATGCTACTAAAACCAGAGAAAAATACCAAAAAGAACATGATGGGGAAAGTGCCACCAAAGTCATTCTGAAGACAAAGCCTTTGAAACACAATGTACATGTGTTAAACCATCTTTATATAGTTTGTCTTCTATCATCAACAATGTCCTAATATACTAAGGTATGGGCTTTATCTTAAATATTCATTCAAAAAATAAAAGCTTTTCTTAAAAATAATGGGTGTTCTTTTGCGAAAAACAAATTTAGGGAAGAATTATGTTAGATGTTCCCTCTTTACTGACTTTAGTTCGCTTATGCAAATCCATTTATCCAGTGTCTCCCACTTATCTGAGATCAGGTTTCAAGGATAACAAATCCAAATAGCAAATCCCTCTCACCACTGACACCTTCCAGCTCATTGTGGGTTATCCAAATGCCTTTCCAGAACAAGCCAGCAAATACTGGGTTTGCCATGGTGTCCGTCCTTTGGGCATGTCTTTAAAATCAACAAATGGACACACAGAAATACAAAATCAAGGATATTCCTGTTTTGGTCCTACAGTGTGTGGTGTGCGACCATACGGCAATGATGAGACACCACACACAATCTGATTTAACTCACAAACATTCCAACATGACTAAAGTCAAAAAGAGTAAATAAGTATGGATGCTGAGGATGAGGCATTGGCAATAGTTTGTGGACTAGGTAACAGAGGAAAAAAATGTAATCCTGGCGTTGGATAAAGGAGTGGACACAGCAGGAGCAGGAGCTCTACTTGCTATACAAAGATATGGAGGTGAATTATTGGGGGGGGTTTCACAGGGAGATGTAGCTACACACGTTGCTCTGGCTGATCTGTTTCTGTGCTTTTGTGGACTGCGGTCAAGTGAGCCTTGGAAATAATAACAGACGCTTCCAAGGTGTATCGCTGCCTGTCACCTCTCTTTCTGATTGGCTACACATCAAATTCAACAGCCTCCATGCTTGTTTGTTCTCGCAACACACAACACACAATTAGTGTTGCTTCGGTGTGTAAGTTTGCCAAAACAATGTCAGACTCGGTAATCTTTTCTGGTCCCCTGCCTGATCGGACCAGTGACGACATGTTTAGCCGCATGCTGTCATTCCATCAATGGTTGTCTAGGTGGTGTCCTGCAAACGATGTGGGCTACATTGATAACTGGAGAACTTTTTGGGGAAAACCTGGTCTGATCCGGAGAGACGGCATCCATCCCACTTTGGATGGAGCAGCTCTTCTTTCTAGGAATATGGCCGAATTTATTAATCCTCCAAAACACTGACAACCCAGGGTCCAGACCAGGAAGCAGAGTCGTAGTTTAACCCACCTCTCTGCTGCTTCTGTACTGTTACCTACCCATTACCCTATAGAAACAGTGTCTTGCCCACGGCCAAAATTAAATGGATTAAAAGTTAAGCCAACAAAAGCAAATTATGGAAATCTCATAAAAATAAATACAACTTTGACTGAAAATAAATCTATTAAATGTGGTTTATTAAACATAAGATCTCTCTCCTCAAAGACTTTGTTAGTAAATGACTTGATTTGTGATAATCACATTGATTTCCTTTGTCTCACAGAAACCTGGTTGCAGCAGGAGGATTATGTCAGTATAAATGAGTCAACTCCTTCCAGTCATTTAAATTTTCACATTCCTAGAAATACTGGGCGAGGAGGAGGAGTTGCAACCATTTTCCGTTCTGATTTACTAATTAGTCCCAGACCAATTGATAGCTACAGTTCTTTTGAACATCTAACCCTTAATTTTCCTCATCCAAGTTGCAAAACATTAAGACCATTTTTGTTTGTGGTTTTGTATCGTCCACCAGGCCCTTACTCTCAATTCTTGGATCAGATCTCACATTTTTTATCTGATTTAGTATTAAATACTGATAGGGTTATTATAGTGGGGGACTTCAATATTCATGTGGATACTGAAAGTGATAGCCTAAATGCAGCCTTTAATGCTATTTTAGACTCAATTGGCTTTACTCAAAAAGTACAGGGATCGACCCACTCAGGTAAACACACTTTGGACCTTGTACTGACATACGGTATTGAGTGTGAGGAAATAACAGTCCACCCACATAACCCGGTCCTGTCTGACCACTTCTTAATAACTTTTGAATTTACTTTAACTGACCATCTTAAATCTGAAAGAAAATGTTATTATAGTAGAACTTTATCAGACAATGCTGTAACAATTTTTAAAGAATCTGTTCCATTCTTACTTTCCTCAGTGTCTCAGAGTAACACAGTGGATGGCAGCAATTCTATCTCTAACCCTTCAGAAATTGATGGTCTGGTTCACAGCGTTACGTCCTCATAGCTTTTGGCATTAGATAGTGTAGCCCCATTAAAAAAGAAAGTGGCTAGCCATAGGAGGCTGACTCCTTGGTTTAACGCAGAGTTGCGTACTTTAAAGCAGAATACTAGGAAGTTGGAGAGAAAATGGCGCTCTACACATCTAGAGGATTCCTATTTAACCTGGAATAACAGTCTACTGCTGTATAAAAAGACCCTTCGACAAGCTAGAACAGCATATTTTTCATCATTAATAGAGGCGAATAAAAACAATCCTAGGTTTCTTTTTAGTACAGTTGCCAAACTTACACAGAGTCATAGCTCTGTTGAGCAAACTATTCCCCCAGCTCTTAGCAGTGATGATTTTATGAGATTCTTCATAAATAAAATAAATTTTATTAAAAATAAAATCATTGGCACCCTCCCAAACATGATTACTTCTTCCTCAGTAAATGAGTCAGTATCGGAAAGAACTGTAGAACCTCAGTATTGCTTAGGCTGTTTTGATTCAGTCGAGCTTTCAGAATTATCAAAAATATTAGCCTCATCTAAACCTTCAACTTGTATTTTGGACCCAATCCCAACCAAATTATTTAAAGAAGTGTTCCATTTGGTTCCTGGCCCCATTTTGGATATGATGAATCTATCCTTAGTAAACGGATACGTACCACAGGAATTTAAAATAGCTGTAATTAAACCTTTACTCAAGAAACCTTCCCTTGATCAAGATGACTTAGTGAATTACAGACCTATATCTAACCTTCCTTTCTTATCCAAAGTCCTTGAGAAAATAGTTGCTAATCAAGTCTGTGAACATCTAAACAGTAACGAGCTGTTTGAAGAGTTTCAGTCAGGTTTTAGAGCTCATCATAGCACTGAAACAGCACTGGTGAAAGTTACTGATGATATTCTCATGGCCTCAGATAATGGACTGGTGTCTGTTCTGGTTTTGTTAGATCTCAGTGCTGCTTTTGACACAGTCGATCATAATATTCTCTTAGATAGGCTTGAACATGTTGCAGGGATCAAAGGAACAGCACTAGGCTGGTTTAAATCATATTTGTCTGATAGATTCCAGTTTGTTCATCTAAATGATAAATCATCTTCACTCTCAAGGGTTACTTGTGGAGTTCCACAGGGTTCTGTCCTTGGACCAATTCTTTTCACCATATATATGCTTCCAATTGGTAGAATCATTAGACAGCATGGGATAAATTTCCACAGCTATGCCGATGATACACAACTATATTTATCCATAAATCCTGATGAACCCAGTCAGTTAGGTAGATTACAGGCATGTCTGGAAGACATAAAAGCATGGATGACCCTAAACTTTTTGCTTTTAAATTCTGACAAGACAGAAGTTGCTGTCTTTGGACCAGAAGTTCTTAAGCAGAAACTGATTAGTCAATCACTTCATCTGGATGGCATTAAATTGGCCCCCAGTAATAACGTAAAGAACCTTGGCGTTATTTTTGACCAAGACTTGACATTTAAATCCCATATTAAACAGGTTTCTAGGATTTCTTTCTTTCACCTCTGGAATATTGCTAAAATTAGAAACATCCTGTCCAGGAGTGATGCTGAGAAACTAGTCCATGCATTTGTTACCTCAAGGCTGGACTACTGTAATTCTTTACTATCAGGAAGTCCACAAAATGCCATTAAAAGCCTTCAGTTTATCCAAAATGCGGCAGCAAGAGTTCTGATGAATATTAAAAAGAGAGATCACATTTCTCCTGTTTTAGCTTCCCTTCATTGGCTCCCTGTTAAATCCAGAATAGAATTTAAGATCCTTCTTCTTACATACAAAGCCCTTAATAATCAAGCTCCATCATACATCAGAGATCTAATTGTTCCATATGTTCCTAAAAGAGCACTTCGCTCTCAGACTGCAGGTTTACTTGTAGTTCCTAGGATCTCTAAAAGTAGAATGGGAGGCAGATCTTTTAGTTATCAGGCTCCTCTCCTGTGGAACCAGCTCCCAGCTTTAGTCCGTGAGGCAGACACTCTGTTTACTTTTAAGGCCAGGCTTAAAACTTTCCTTTTTGATAAAGCTTATAGTTAGAGTGGCTTAGGTCATCCTGAGCTATCTCTGTAGTTATGCTGCTATAGGCTTAGACTGCTGGAGGACAGACTTACCAATTTTCTTCACTCTGCTACTTCCTTTTCTCCTACGACTCTCCAGTTGTATTACAGTACATTCTGTTATTTCGACTGTTAACTTTGTTTTCTCTCAGTGTTTTTCTCTCCATAGAAGATATACCTGGTCTGGTATCCTGCTTGGCTGCAATGCCCTGTTGGACGGGGGGCATCGACTGGGATGATCCTCTCAGTAACTGAACATCCACTGTGTCCTGTTATCAACTTTTTACTTTCTGTAACATAGAAATTACTCTTATACCAGATCTTCTGTTCCTTCTGTGTTCTGCTCTGTCTTCTCAAACCCCCAGACGGTCGTGGCAGATGGCCGCTCCTACTGAGCCTGGTTCTGTTGGAGGTTTCTTCCTGTTAAAGGGGAGTTTTTCCTCTCCACTGTCGCTACATGCTTGCTCAGTATGAGGGATTGCTGAAGGATTGCTGTGGTTGGAAATCTGCCCAACCTCACGCCAATGACTGACGCAATCTGCTGGGATTCCTTAAATAGGAAACTTTTTAACTGATTGGAATGTTTGTATAATTGTATTGAAATGACTTCTTGTTAAGTGCCTTGAGATGACATCTGTTGTGAATTGGCGCTATATAAATAAACTGAATTGAAATGAATTGAAACACATGCTCTGATATCGGGCCAAGACAATCCAACATGTTTAATATCCCTGATTTGAGATCGGAGCGGCCCCGACATCCTTTCGAGCAGAACCAGAGCTTTCTGAACACACCAGACACAGCAGAGATATCTGTTTGTATTATCTTTGAGAGTCATCCAGATAATTTGAGCGTGTCAGAAGGGGAGAATAGGGGCAAAATCAGCCTACAAATCCTGTCATGTGAACCATGCCTTGTCTGTATATGTTGCAGAATTGGAGCGAAAATTGAGACTACTTCCCTGCCGCAGGTGGCTATATCTATTCCAAAACCAGCAACCGATCTGACTATTGATACGCCAGCATCCGCAACTGGCAACTGAGAGGGAGACCACTCACTTGTGTTAACATTGGAGAGGCTAACGACAAGCATGCCTAGGTTGGCCACCCTCTGGATTGCCTACTCCCTCTGATGTCCATTAGCATGGCTAGGCTGGAGATAGCATTGGAGAGGCTGGCGACTAGCATGCCTAGGCTCATCACCCGCTTTATTAGACACATATTTCCCTATTCTTCTGACTTTATGTCTATTGGCAAACAACTTGAAGTGCATTACCGCCACCTTCTGGACTGAAGTGTGGATCAGAATAGTTTTATTACCTTTATTCGGATTTGTAAATACCAGTGTCCCTCAATAGGCGACCCTCGGTCCGGCCCTGGCTCGTGATCCACCTATTTCTGGCCCTGCAGTTGCAATTATTTCACTATATCCACATTTTCATATTAAGGTAGCAAGGTATTGTATAGGCTCTATTTAAGTAATAACAGTAAGACCACACGAGGCCCTTGTGTCAGCTCCGTAAAAGAGCAACAGTGCAGTCTTCTCTGTGCAATCGGCACACTGTCTGTCACTCACACATTACCGCTGTATAACTGCGCGAGCGATACGTTTTACTTTCATTTTCGGAGCTGCTCGTTAATTGATTCTTCCTGGCAGTTATTCGGGTAGGAAAAAAAATTTTGTGTTCTAAAATCGCTGCTAAAAGAAAAGTGGACAATGAAAATAGTCAGTTTAAAGACGAATGTACGGAACATTTTGCATTTATTCTCCCTCCAACCAGCACCAGACCCATGTGCTTATTTTGCCAAGAGACAATTGCAATGATAAAGGTTTCCAATTTAAAATGGCATTATGAGACAAAGAACAAGAATTTTAAAGATATATTTCATCAAAAATCCAACGTAGCAACAACAGAAATGTATGCAATGAAGTCATCCTATGAAGGTACAAGCAGGAGTTTAGTTAAATCTATGACTCGACAACAAAAAGAAACAGAAGGCTTCCTCAGAGTTTCATGTATTTTGGAGAAACACAAGATGTTAGGTTCTGTGTTGAGCGACGTTGTTTTCTGTGCCGAGTGAGTGCTCTTTTCAGAGAAGATCTTCGTTGGGGAGTTGGAGTAGACTGATTGCTGTCACCTGGCGCTCATCAAGCCTTTGTTTCCTAGAGCTTCTTAAGGAGCTGGAAGACGCTCACTCGATGCCTGGTTGTTGACCAAACTGGTAACACTAAGCTCAGATCTTGTGCCTTTGGCAATCAGAAGTTTCTGAGTTCCCTTCGTGTCTCTGATTCATGGTGTTCTTTCCAGGATTTACCCCGACGGTTCTATGCCTGCTCCTAGAGAGTCCCAGTGGAAATTCTCAAGGTCAGCGTCCTGGCTTCTCCCCGGAGATCTACAACCTACCAACTCCGGTTTTCGTCAGCCTGCCCGCTCTCCAACGCCTCCCCGCTCCCTCGGTCTCAGTCTCCCGGATCAATCTCCCTGCACAGTCGTTCACCTCTCAGGACCTAACTCCCTTGGTTGACATTTTTTGTGGCCCTTTAAGATTTGTATTTGAAAACCCCTGCCCTACACTCTTGTAAAATCTAATCCTTAACTGAAATTTATTTTTGTTACTGAGATTTAAGCCAAAATAAAATCACAATAACCCTGTACCTGGGTATGAAATTAGCGTCCTCTGGGTTTCATTATGATTGCATAATTACATTTTATTGTTATGGTGTATCTTTAATATTTTCCAGTCTTATGTGTATTTGCAGTGAATGCCTCTTTGATATTAAAGGCCTTATAGATAGGGTGAATTTATAATGTAATTATGAATGTAATGTAGTATATGGATATTGCAGAATTACTACATTTTCTTTATTGAAATTTCAATTTTCTTTACTTCAGTGGGTGGTGGTTTAAATAAGAAACAAGTTACTGATTAAAGTGTCCAGTACTTTAGTGAGCCTTAACCAGCCTGCCATGAAATGCTTAATAGTAAATGGAGAACATGGCATGATGTGAGGAAGTTTTCACCTTGTCACCTGTGCCCCAAGTAGTCTTTACAGTCTGACTACTAACTGTTAGGTCTGGGGAGTTTGGATAAAATAAAGGATTTTTTGATAACGGAATGCATTCTCCACTCTTTAAATCTAGGTTAAACACCCACAAAGTCCAACTGCTGGTGGTGTTGTTTCCACCAAAGTGTAATGAATAAATAATACAATTTAAAACAATAATCAGGCCATCCTATAATTAAATCCAGAAGACCCAAATTTCATACCCAGGGTCAGGAAATTGTGATTTTATCAAAAAAAATTGGTGAGGGCAGGGGGACATTTTTTTTTTTTACGTGTCCTGTTTGGTAGTGTGGAGCTCAGAATTGGTGTCTGAGTACCAAGTAGAAGCCCAACAGATTTACTTTCACAAGCGGAGCAGTACAGCTTTTGCTATAGTACTCCACTTGATTTATGTGTGAAAAATCTTTATTATGAATTGTTGGGGTTTTTATTTCCTGATGTTATGGACACGGAGACGGAAAATTAAGGAGAAGAAAGAAGGAAAATGAAGAAGAGAGGTAGGAAACAAAATGTCATGAGAGAGGGTGAGTTGAAAATACAAAAGAGGAAGGGGAACAAAGAAAACACAGGAAAACATTGAAGTCTGCCTCCATACCCACAGGACGGCAGAGAGAGGGGGAAAAACAAAACACAAAAAAGGAACATCGACAAAACCAACCAAACATTGTGAACTAAGAATTACCCAACCACATCACACAAAAATAGATATAAAAATACAACAACAATGTCACAGAAAAACTCATGGTACCGATTAATCAAACTCTAGTAATGATAACCTCAGCCCAAGAATATATCCTTAAACACCAGAGACCCCACATCTATGTGTGTGTGTTAGCATGCTGGTGCATATAAGGTTTCTCCATAAGAGTGTTCGATAGTTGGTGTGAGAAGACATCAATCCGTCCCCCAGGAATCGATGCAGACATGAAGAAGATCGGAGCAAAGACGTCCAAAGGACCGCCAGAGCCCCGGGCGGACCCGGGCGGGGCCGACCGCATCCCCCAAGAGAGGAGAAAAGGAGAACCCCAGGGGAACATCCAGCGGCCACTATGCAGGGGCCCGGGGGGGCAGCAGTGACGAGCCCACGGGCTCCGCCGGCAACCGGCCGCGCCAGGGCGGGCCGGTCAACGGACCGGGGGAGCCGGGGCCCAGGGGCACCCCACCCCCCAGCAGGGACCCGACATGGGACCGGCCGACGGGGGGCCCCCGGCACTGCAGGACGCCTCCATCCTAGGCCAATCCCCACCGCCAACATCCCAGCGCCCCACCAATAGCCGCAGGGGGACGGACAGCATCCCCAGGCCGGGCTCAGTCAGCATCTGGACGCCAAGTTGTACCAGCTCCCGGGCCCTGATCCCGCGCAACGCCGGGCGCCGAGACCAGGCATCCAACGAGGGCCAGGGCCGGTCCAACCCGCCAATGAACCGGCCACGCACGGTGCGCACAGAACAGGTGATCAAACGAGCAGAGACGCCGGATCCGCATCCCGCCGAGCCACCGAGCAGGCACCACCCAACAATCCCAAACCTGTCACCTCTAAAAGAGGTGCCCCAACCAACCAAAGGAAGATATCGGCCCAGCGCATCGGCCGACCGACACACCGGCCCCCCCAGGCCCGGCCAGGCATGCACCAGGTCCGAACCGGATTGACCGGGGTGGGAAAAGACCCCTAGCCTCCATCCTCCCGCTCGAGTGTGGTGTTGATGCGTGTTGTTATAATGTGCATTTAAAACAGAGGGGTGGGATGTGGGGGAAGCAGCCACACATCCCCCAACCCCCACCCCGAGCCCTCAGTGTCTATATTTGGTTTAACAGTGGGCACCGGCACCAGAGGTGAAGCTGATTGTACCGCTCCCCCTCTGGATGCCGAAAAGTGTGCCCACCCCAAAGTCCCTACATATGTGTCGTGTGAAAATGTTATAAGTGGGAGTGTCTAAGTTGTATATTAAAATTGGGACCCAGGACACCACGGGACAGCGAGGAGGGAAGCCCCTCCTCGCACCCCAGTGATGTGCCCATGCCCCAAGACCCTATATGAGTGGTAAAGTGATGGAGCGGGTGGACAGAGGTGTCCAGGGATGGGGAGGGAAGGACTGGGAGACAAAATGTCTTCCCAGGGAGCCTGCTCCCCCACTGACCCCAATAGGCACCGCTGTTCACCGGGATCCACCAGGGGAGGGAGGCCATGGCACGTCCGACCCGGGGCCCACGGCCACAGCACCACAAAGCCCCACGGACCCCAAGGCAGTCCCCCCAGCCCCATCCCAGAAGGGGAACTAAACCCACCCTGACATTCGCTCTACTCTCAAAACACAAAAGACACTAGACACCCAGGTTGAGTTTGCCCCCCCCCCCCCCCCCCCCCTCCCGCACACCCCTCCCCCCGTCCAAGTGCCCTCGTAGGGGGAGAGCACCTGTTGCCACACAGCAGCAGCCTCCCCGCCAGCAAAGGAGGCCCCCAGCGCCACCCGCACACCGGAGGCCCCCGTAGCCCGAACCACATCGACGTACCTGCCCAGACCAGGAGCAAACCGATGAGCCGGGCGGCCGACCCACCAGGCCGACATCCACCAGCCTCATTCTTTGTGGAGCGACCACTGTTGCTCAACGGCCAGGCAGGAGACCAAACCCAGCGCCCCACCCACCTGCCCTGCACGCCCACCACCCGGCCAGTCCACCCGCACGTCCGACCGATCCCGGCCAAATGCCCGATCCCAGCGCCCCACACAAAGACCAAGACCCAGGAGCCAAGTCCAGTGCAAAAAAGGACTGATCCGGCCCAGAAACGCCACCCAGCCGCCGCGACCAGCAGCCAGGCACCCCAACCAGCAAACAAGGCGAGACGCCATACAGGGACTGGCGATGACAATCGGCCCAGAGAAAAAAAGAGAGGCGGCTGCACATGCCGGCCACCGGCCGGCCACGACCCCCACAGCCAACAGAGACCCCACGCCGGCCGACCCCCAGCCAGGACCACAGCTAGGGGGCGCGGCGCCCCCGAGCCCCGAATCCCCAGGCCCACCCCAGACCCTACCCAGGCGCAGCACGGCCACCAGGCCAGTAACCCATGTCCGTCAGTGCAACCCCCCCAACGCACCGCATGCAGCCATCAGGAGTCACCACCCAAAGCCCAACCCCAGACCGGCCACGACGTCCAGCGCCCCATCCGCCCAGTGATCCCTTCCCCCGGGGTCCCCCCCAGACGCCTCCAACCCCAAAACCCCCACATCAGCAACAGTGTCCCAAACGACAAAACCAAGTGCCCCCCACCCCCACTAGGTGATGGAGCCGATCAAAGGAGCCCAGAGAGATTGATCAGATATGGAGCCAGAGGCCGTCTCAAGACCAATATGGTCCAACAAGAGATTTCTATACTGATTAATATTAAGAGCTTTTTTATTTTTCCAGTTCAGGAGGATAGTTTTCTTAGCGATGCATAAGGCAATGTGAACCATTAGAACTGACTTTGTGTCCATGGTGACATCATTTAAATTTCCTAACAGGCAAACTGAGGGAGATGGTGGGATGTTACATTTCAGACACTTTGATAAGTCCTCACATATCTGGCACCAAAATTTCTTAACAGGTGGACAGAACCAAAGCGCATGAACATAAGTATCTGGTATATTGCTTGTGCATTGTAAGCAGGTATTAGACGATGTAAAACCCATCCTAAACATTCGTTGACCTGTATAGTGTACTCTATGAAGGATTTTGTATTGTATTAATTGCAAATTAGGATTTTTTGTTATTTTAAAGGTTCTTAAACATATCTGAGACCAGACGTTTTGGTCAAAGCTGGCTGATAAATCCACCTCCCATTTTGAAATAGGGATGGCTATTGATTCATCTAATGTAGATAAAGTTTTGTATATTTTAGAAAGCAATTTGGGGGGGTTGAGATTAAGAAAATCTAAAACTCTTGCTGGAATTTGTAATTCAGCTGTATTGAGCCTAAATTTACCTTTAATAATAGATTTAATTTGTTGATATTCTAAGAATTTGTTTTTATCAATTCCATATTGTGTAATTAATGTATTAAATGGGATAAAGTCTGTTCCTTCAAATATATGTTCCAGGTATTCAATTCCATTGCACCTCCAGACTGGGAAACTTATCATACATTTTTTTTGCAAGATGTCGGGGTTATTCCAGATGGGTGCACGTCGGCCATTTTCCTTGGTTTCCTGCAGCATTCTGTGGAATGTTGGTGCCAGAATATTCCAGAATTCTTTATAGAACTCTGCTGGAAATCCATCTGGGCCTGGAGCCTTATTATTGGGCATGCCTTGGAGGGCCTCCTGGAGTTCAGCCGCTGTTAGTGGTGAATCCAGGGCCATCGCTTGACTTTCAGATAATTTAGGTAGTGTTATGTTATCAAAAAATTGTTCAATTTCATGATCCGATGGATTTATCTCTGGTGAGTATAAAGCCTTGTAAAATTCTTTAAATGTGTTGTTTATTCTTCCAGGATGATATACTGTATTCCCCGTCTGATCTTTAATAGCAGATATAGTTGTTTTTTCTTTATTAATTTTTAGCTGGTTAGCCAAAAATCTACCTGATTTATTACCTTGTTCAAAGTTTTCTATCCTAAGTCTTTGAATTAAGAACTGGGTCTGTTTATTAATAATTTGATTTAATTCTAGCTTTGCTTTACGGATTTTGCCTAGTCTCTCCTCCTCTAGAGAAGCTTCTAATGAATTAATAGTTTCTTCTAATTCCTGAATACGTTTTTTGTCCATTTTCTTTTTATTTGATGAGAATGAGATTATTTTACCTCTAATCACAGCTTTTCCTGCCTCCCAAAGAATGGATAGCGACGTACCAGGGAGGTCATTATATTCTAAATATGAAGCCCACTCTTTTTCAAAATATTTTATAAATTCTTTATCCTTAAGTAAGGATATATTAAATCTCCAATTTTTGCTTTGAGGTGTTTCTGTTTTATTTACTAAAGTTAGAGAAACAGGAGCATGATCGCTAACAGCTATAGGGTGTATCTCAGTGTCTGAAATGTCAGTCAACAGTGAGCTGCTGACTAACAAATAATCCAGTCGAGAATATGAATGGTGGACATTTGAGAAGAAAGTATATTTTTTGTCATTGGGGTGAAGTGATCGCCATGCATCACAAAGTCCATAATCGCTCATGTACTGTTTGAGTATATCTATAGATTTCCAGCTGCGCTGAGTCCCTGCTGTGCTGAGCCTGTCTATTTCTTCATTTAAACCAAAGTTGAGGTCGCCCCCGAGAAGAAGTGAGCAATCCATGTGTTCAAGGAGCACAGAGAATAAGGAATGAAAGAATGAGGGGTCATCAACATTTGGACCATATATACTGACAATACATAACTTTTGGTTATGTATAGATAGTTTTACTATAATAAATCTACCCTCTGGATCTGTAACTGTATCTATTACAGTAAAATTTACATTTTTATTTATTAATATTGCTACTCCCCTTTTTTCTGGAGTTATAGCATGCAGAAAACACATTAGGAAACTCAGGGGATTTAAGATCAGGGGGACATTTTAACATGTAATGTTAAGATTGTGATAAATATAGCCAGGAGAGGTAAATACAGTACTGTGCAAAAGTTTTGGGCAGGTGTGAAGAAATGTTTTAAATAAAGAATACTTTCAGAAATATAAATGGGATTGTTTATTTTCATAAATTTTAAAAAAATTTCAAGTGAGCAAACAAAAGAAAGATCTAAATCAAAGTAATAGTTGGTGGGTGTTACTAACATTTGCCTTCAAACCAGCATCAATTCTTATAGGTACACTTGCACAAAGTCAGGGATTTTGTAGGATTATAGTCAGGTGTATGATCAACCAATTATACCAAACATGTGCTAATGATCATGAATGTCACACATAAGTTGAAACACATTCATTAACTGAAACAGAAACAATTGTGTAGTAGGTTTAAAATTGGGTGAGGAACAGCCAAACTCTGCTACCAATGTAAGGTTGTGGAAGGTAGTTTCATGTCATGGCAAGATTGAGCACAGCAACAAGACACAAGGTAGTTACTGCATCAGAAATGTCTCTCCCAGACAAAGATTTCAAAGAAGACTGGGGTTTTAAGATGTGCTGTTCAAGCTCTTTTGAAGAAGCACAAAGAAACGGGCAACGTTGAGGATTGATTGGTCGGCCAAGGAAACTTAGTGCAGCAGATGAAAGACACATCGAGCTTATTTATTACCCTACGAAATCGGAATATGTCCAGCAGTGCCATCAGCTCAGAACTAGCAGAAACCAGTGGGACTCAGGAACACCCATCTACTGTCCATAGAAGTATGGCCAGAAGTGGTCTTAATGGAAGAGTTGCAGCTAAAAAGCAATTTCCTTGATGTGGAAATAAGGCCAAGCGACTCAAGTATGCATGAAAACAGAAACTGGAATGCAGAACAATGGCAGCAAATATTTTGTATTTCTGCATATGGAGTTGGATATTTGGTCAGGTAGTAGTGTTTTCAATGCTGAGAAATACAAGCAAATACTTCTCCATGCAATACCATCAGGTAGACATATGATTGGCCCCAAATGTATTCTGCAGCAGTTCAATGACCCCAAAAATACAGCTAAAGGTATTAAGAACTATATTCAGCAAAGAGAAGAACAAGAAGTCCTGGAAGTGATGGTGTAACCCCCACAGAGTCCTGATCTCAACATCATCGAGTGAGTCTGGGATTACATGAAGAGACAGAAGGATGCGAGGAAGCCTACATCAACAGAATATCTGTGGTTAGTTCTCCAAGATGTTTGAAACAACATGCCAACTGACTTCCTTCAAAAATTGTGTGCAAGTGGACCTAGAAGAATTTATGCTATTTTGAAGGCAAAGGGGTGGTCACAGCAAATATTTATTTAATTTTTTGTTCATTCACTGCATTTTGTTGATTGATGAACATAAAAGAGTAAACTTCAATTTTTGACAGCATTCTTTGTTTACAGCATTTTTTCACACCTGCCTAAAACTTTTGCACAGTACCGTACTGAAATCTAAGCAACATAAATAGTGTTCAGTTAAGGATTAATTTGGTTTTTCAAGAGTATAGGGGATGTAAGTTACAAGATGATATTTTGATTTTTAAGAGTTTCAGGTATTTACTTAAGAATAAAGGCAACATAGCTATTCTGGTCCACACTTCAGTCCAGAAGGTGGCGGTAATGCACTTCACGTTGTTTGGCAACCGCCATAAAGTTGGAAGAAGAGGAAAATACTGTGTCTAATAAAGCAGGTGATGAGTCTAGGCATGCTATTTGCCAGCCTGTCTGTGCTAATGAACAGCAGAAGAAGTAGGCAATCCAGAGAGTGGCCAGCCTAGGCATGCTTGTTGTTAGCCTCTCCAATGCTAGCACAAGTGAGCGGTCTCCTACTCAGTTGCCAGTGCCAGCCTCTCAGTTACCGATATCAGCCTATCAATAGTCAGATCAGTTTGTGGCTTCAGAATGGATATAGCCTCCTGCGACAGGGAAGTATTATTAATTTTGGCCCCAATACCAAACCAACATCTGTCGGCCTGAGTTAATTCTCAAAATCATAAATCAAGCTCTTTCTTGACTGTGACAGAACAGAGCAGCACTTGCATTGCTCCAGACAAGCCTTCTCCAGATCAACAAAACACATTGAATGGAGAACTAAACTTTTTAACTCTAAAGGGTCAACATTTGATGCACTGTTTTACAGCCAGGATGACAGCCACGCTGTTCCTTCTGTGACATTGAAGAGATGAAGATAAGTAGTTTATAACTACTTCAAACTATTTATTCTTATGTGCTACTGCCATGGGAAATCATCTTGCCTCTTCCAAAGTCATGACTTCGGAAGAAAAACATGGTGATTGAAATGAAGAGATTCACAAAGTGTTTCTTCCACCATGTGATGTTTCCATCTTTCTGAGTCAGTTTGCCAGAACCTCCTTGATGAAAGCCAATGGAGGTAATGGTGAGTGTCTCCATTACCTCTGGTGTCCAGGAAAGAGCACCCTGACAACTTTCGGTTCAAACAGAAAATTACCTCCACGTCTACGTCATGACAAACATGAAATCCAGCAAACATATGTGAAAAATAAAACACAGAAATCCATTAGGGAAAACACTTATCGGATTCAGATCAGGAATGCATCCTACTCTCACAGAGACACAAAAGAATTGTCAAATTGAACCCTCACAGGACACTAGTGTGCAATGCATAATTACATAGGAGTCCTATGTAATCTGAGCAGATGCTGTACTGGTTAATTTGAACAGTCACTCTTGTCACCAGTAAAATAAACCAGTAAAAATGCAACCCTCTCACTCACCGTGGTTAACTTCAACACCAGGGGCCTCAGTGGGGGGTTGTGGGTGTCCCACCCCACCACCTCTCCTCAATCAAAACTAAAACTAATTAAGTTCACAGAGGTTCAAATAAAATAATTTAATGTTCAAGGTTTACCACCTAAACATCCTCAATTTGTTCTTGTACATCTAATACACTTTGAATGACATAAAGTTTTAAAAGCTATAGGTCATGACATCATGCTCTACCTAGCATACTGATTTTGTCATCTTATTTGCAACCTGGCTTTTGCCAAGTGTGTATGGATTTAGTTAATTGTCCCAGTTTTCTTTGCTCATATAACCTATTATTTTATTTTGATCAAGTCTCAAAAGAAGCTGATCTCATTCAAATTTTTTGCTTCAATCTTAAGAAGTCTCAGATTTTGACAGCCGATTAAAATTAAAATTGTAATTGTGGCTTAAAGCATTTAAGCACTTCAAGTATAGAGTTCGTCTGAAATGAAAAAAATAAATAAATCTGGTGTTAGGTGATAAAATCACTCACATCGATTTAGGACATCCTTTGTGGTTTTATTTTTGCTCCTCATACTTGTACAATAGTCTGAAGGAGAAGTTGGAAGTGACATTATTCTGCAAGTCTCTACAGTACCTGCAGCTTGTCTCACTTTAATCCACCAACAGCAACAATATAACAATATAACCAGGGTGCAAATACTAACTTAGAATAATCTATCATTTTGACAGTTTGTGCATGAACCTTCAATGTATATGGATATGTTTAAATTAGAGGAGAGGTACACATTATTAACAACTTCTACAAAAACAGATGTCTGCAACAACCTAGCCCTTATCCACAAGGGCAAATGTTGCACCTCTTTTAACATAGGGTTGTTTGCTCAAAGAAATTATTGCTTATGCCTTTTGTTTACTCCCAAATAGTAGATCCTATGATGAGCTCTATGCAGTTCAAGTTCAAAATATAGCATTTTCTAAGGAGCTATAAGAGGTAGCTCTAATCAACTCTACTGAGATGCCACCTTAACTCCCTTAGTAAAGCAATATGCTGCTTTGGTAGATATTCACTGCTTTTTGAAGAATTAAATACTATAATTGCATCTATTGAATCATCAGTATAAGACAATTGAAACTTTGCCGAATTTGTAAATATTTACTTGATGTTAGGAGTTGTAACCTTATTATGAACATAAATATGTTTTCACAGGTACTGGATTTAGTCAGATCTCTACTGTACATAACTTTTTTTTAATGCAGCAGATGTACAGACACAAATATAATACTAAATCAAGTTGACAGCCCACTATCTTATCCCTCCTCCCTCCTTAACTTGTAGTCCTACAGAAATCAAATTATTGTTATCTTTATTCATCACATGACCCTACAGTTATAAATGCTAGTTCAAGCGTGTCATTTGCATAATGATTCATTGCATGGCACCCAGAGATTTTGATTATTCAGACATCATGATGTCTACACAAAAGTGGCCAGAGCAGAGTTGTGCACTTTTACAACTATTTCTGTGGGTGTCTTTCTCTCTAACACAGGAACCATTGTGCAGGCAGTTAGGGGATACTGAGAAGCCTCAGCTGTCCAAAGATGGGGACATTATTCTGGGGGGCATCTTCTATTTTCACAGCAGCTGGAAGAGCAGAGAAAATAATTATACACAAAAACCACTACCACTGGAATGCTTCAGGTAAATTAAAGATATAATATCTGTCCCTGTTTTAGTCTATAAAGCTAGAGAAATCTGTCAGTTATTGTTATTGTCTGTGTTTCATACTTTAGTTTGTTTCTTCCCCTTCTATATCAAGTTTGAATTTTAGAGAGTTCCAGTTTTCTCAAGCTATGCTTTTTGCCATTGAAGAAATTAATAACAGTACAGACATACTTCCTGGGATTTCTCTGGGCTATAAAATCTATGACACTTGTGGTTCAATTACCAGAAGCATAAAGGTTGCTCTTGCTTTGAACAGTGGCAATGAAAATATGTCTTTAACCTCTGAGGGACGTTGTTCTAGACCTGTACAAGTCCAGGCCGTAATGGGAGAAACCTCCTCCTCTCCTAGCACTGCAGTAGCTACTGTCATTGGAGCATTTCAAATACCACTGGTGAGTATGACCAGAATAATTTACAATATCTTTTGAATATGTTTTAAAGATGATCAATATGGAATTTTAGAATATTAAAGTTATGTGACCCTGTAAATTATAATTTTGTTTTTAAAATAAATTTTTTTTAAATAAGTAATTAAATTTTTTCTTATAGATCAGCCACTTTGCCACATGTGCTTGTCTTAGTGATAAAACCAAGTATCCATCCTTTCTCAGAACAGTACCCAGTGACTATTATCAGAGCAGAGCTCTGGCTCATTTGGTCAAACATTTTGGCTGGACTTGGGTCGGAGCTCTTAGAACCAATGATGATTATGGCAATAATGGCATGGCTACATTCACAGAAATTGCAGAGAAGCTGGGCATTTGTCTGGAATATTCTGTTTCTTTTTTTAGAACAGATCATCCAGAAAAAATACAAAACATAATTAAAATAATTAAGGAATCTACTGCAAAGGTGATTATTGCTTTTCTCTCTCATCGAGACATGGAAGTACTTATACATGAGTTGTCCTACCACAACCTGACTGGGTATCAGTGGGTTGGCAGTGAGTCTTGGATCTTTGATTCGCAAATTGCAGCAATGGATAAAGGTCACATTCTGGATGGAGCAATAGGCCTTTCCATCCCCAAAGCACAAGTCACTGGTCTCAGAAAGTTCATACTCGATGTAAAACCACTCATTTTATCAAACAATGAGTTGTTTACAGAGTTCTGGGAGACATTGTTCAACTGCAAGTTTAAGCTGGCCAAATTGTCTGGAATTCAAAAAGCGTGTACAGGATATGAAGATCTAACAGGAGTGGAAAACGGCTTCACTGACATGTCACTCATGCCCATTTTTTACAATGTCTACAAAGGAGTGTATGCTGTGGCCCATGCCCTGCATAATGTTCTCAGCTGTAAAAAAACATGTAACATCAATGTGCAGCTAGATCCATATACGGTGAGTACCATACAGAGTTAAGTAATATATTGTAAAATTATGTAAATAATTAAATGAATGCATTTGTCTTAGATTTTACAGCACATCCAAAAAATTAACTTCAAAACAAAAGAAGGCGATGAAGTTTACTTTAATGAGAATGGAGATCCAGCTGCAAAGTATGAAATTGTAAACTGGAAGCCAAGAGTAAATGACATTGTAAGCTTTGTAACAGTTGGTCTTTATGATGCGTCATTTCCTGCAGACAAACAACTAAGCTTTCAAAATAAATCTATAATTTGGACACACACCTCACCACAGGTAACTATTTCTATTATTGTTGACATATATTTGTAGTAAAAGTAGAAGTAAATACACAATCTCAGATTTTGTTTCTATTCTCCTTTTGTTTTTGTTTTGTTGTTTTTTTGAAGGTGCCAGTGTCGGTTTGCAGTGAAAACTGTCCCCCAGGAACACGTAAGGTTCTCAAGAAAGGAAAGCCTGTGTGCTGCTATGATTGTATAAGATGTGCTGAAGGAGAAATGAGCAACAGCACAGGTTTAGTGTTCTTACAAACAAGCTTTTGAATACATTTTTTTAAATTGTCATATTTGTAAGAGGTTACAACAATCACATTTGCTTATACTGATTCTTTCTAACTTTTTTACTCAGAATTCTAATTTTAATCGGTCACAGGAAAAAAAAACTTGAATCTGAAAGGTTCCTCCAGAAAGTTAGTACTCTTACGGCGCAACTCTCATCTGTCTTTGAAGCTGGATGCTCCAGGGTGTCTGTCTGCAGTAAAGTCGGAATTCTAGGATTAAAGTCAGAATTCTCACTTTTGTCAGTGAACGTAATCCCCTTTCATAGTGTCCAAAACCGGTTATCCAAGATATTTAGAATTAATTATTTTGGTATAGATTAATGACATTGTTAATATTTTTGCTTTTAGCTTTTCTGTAGGTTATTCAGTATTTGTACATTTTAAAATGCCAATGTGGAGGTGAACGAGATGGGCTCACTTTTTAGAACTGGTTCCCACCTTGTATGGATGTGAGGGGAAAAAACATTGAAGAGGATTCTAATGAAGAAAACATTTTTTTCAGAGGTGGGTAGTAATTAGTTACATTTACTCAGTTACATTTATTTAAGTACCTTTTGAAACTACTTTTAAGAGTACTTTTACTACACTATACTTTGTGCTTTTACTTGAGTAATAATACTAGGAAATATCGCTACTCTTACTTGAGAAAAATTTCTGTATACTCTATCCACTGTGAGAAACTTCACTGAAAGAGCAATACCTGACCTACTGTAAGACTCAGTTTCATAAGTTTTATATTGACAAAGTTGGAATTGGAAAACTATGTTTATGCTTAAAATTGTTTGCTTTTTAATTATGTTATATATTTGTAAGATTTTTGTCATATACTTTAAAATACCAAATTTGCTCATATAATTACATATTTCTCAATCTGATAACACCATCAGTTACTTAGTACTTAAATAGCCTTTTTACAAAATACTTTTCTACTCCTGAAGTCGTTTTTTGGATGACCAGTTTTTACTTTTACTTCAGTAAAAAATATTTTGAAGTAGCTACTCTTACTTGAGTGTAATTTCTTGTTTTCCTACCTCGGTTTTTTATAATTTATGACATTTTTATTTGAAAGAACAAAGAACCAAAAAGCTTATAGAGTACTGAAAAGTCTAAAAACCAAAATATCTTGTAAACAGTTTTGTTCCAGAGGCCTGACGAAGGGTTTCTCCTCACACAAAGTAGGTCTCTTGATGACATCTCAGTCCCTTCAAATACACACTCTTTAGATTTCATGTTAGTTCAAACCTGCTTTTTGGAGTGAAATGCTTACTTTCAAAATGTTAGCCCCTGTAAACGCTTGGGAATCTATCCAGTGAGGTAATGCCCCTGCTCTTCTGAAAGTTTGGATAGACTCCAAACCACCACCATGAACAGGATAAAGCTGTAGATAATAACTTGAAGAATAGCGTTTCTAAAATAACTAACAGACTGTGTTGCCACAGTTACCTTGAAAAAGTAATCTGACTACTAATTACTGATTAATCCTTTGGAGGGTATTGTGTTTTACTAATTACTTGATTTTAAAAGTAACTAGGTTAGAGTACAAGCTACTTTATTAGTAACTTTTTAACCCCCGGTTTTTGACTACCACGTTTGCCAATACTTTCTTTATTGGAAGTACAATTTTAACAGTAACTTCAACACTGTTTCTCATGACATTTCCCTTAACTTAAAAACTATTTCCTGAAAAAAATGCATGTTTAAAAAAAAAAAAAATTGACTGTCTTTCTTGACATTTTTTTATATATTTTATGTTTTATAAAAACATTTACTGATTTTCCACCAGGGTTAGGGTGGGTGACTTTCTGCAGCTTTCTGCTTTGCACTACAAAGTGGAAGTATCCCAGTTTACTGTGTCGTGCTGCGACTCCGGATTCAATTGTAGTTCACGTTTTGTTGCTGGCTGATTGGTGTGTGTTACAGTTGTCCTCAAGTTAAAAACGTGACTTGTCACATTACGCCACTTACAGAGACAAAAATAAAGCAAATATATATTTTTATCTAAGGACACTGACATATATAGTAACACACAGTGAGTTTGATTAGTAACTTTAATCTGATTGCTGGTTTGGAAATATTAATGCACTATATTACTCATTACTCAAAATAGGAAATCATATTATAGTAATGCATTACTAAGCAGAGGTGGGTTAGAGTACCCAAAAGTTTTACTCAAGTAAGAGTAGCATTACTTTAGTATGTTTTCACACAAGTAAAAGTAAAAAGCAGCCATCCAAATAATTATTTGAGTAAGAGTAAAAAAGTAATTGGTAAAAAAGACTACTTGAGTACTGAGTAACAACTGATTTAAAATGTTCTAAAATGATGTCAGACTGACAACACTATAAAGTTATGGTCAACTTCTGGTAATTCAAAGATCAAAGTGAAAGTAAAGTGATGAAAAATCACTTATTTCTTTATAAATATAAAACGAATTTTAAGCAGAAGCACTGAGTCAGTTTCTTTTCAATATAATACCAATACTTATAGTAGATAGTGTACATATGTATCAGAGTTTATTTTAAAGAAGTTGTTTTCTTTGGACCATAAGCTCTGAAAAAGAAACTGCTTAGTCAATCACTTCATCTGGATGTTATTAAATTGGCCTCCAGTAATAACGTAAAGTGCCTCGCCATTGTTTTGGATCAAGACATGACATTCAAGTCTCATATTAAACAGGTTTCTAGGATTCCTTCTTTCACCTTTGGAATATTACTAAATTTAGAAACATCCTGTCCAAGAGTGATGCTTAAAATTTTGTTCATGCATTTGATTCCTCAATGCTGGACTACTGTAATGCTTTACTATCGGGAATTCCACAAAATGCAATTAAAAGCCTTCAGTTGATACAAAATCTGGCAGCAAGAGTTCTGATGAATATTAAAAGGAGAGATCACATTTCTCCTTTTTTAGTTTCCTTTCATTGGCTCCCTGTTAAATCCAGAATAGAATTTAATATCCTCCTTCTTAAATATAAAGCCCTTAATAAGTTTCTTCCTGTTAAAGGGAAGTTTTTCCTCTCCACTGTCGCTTCATGCTTGCTTAGTATGAGGAATTGCTTTGGTTGGAGTCTGCATTAACAGGGCACAACTACAAGTCAATGACTCAATGCAATCTGCTGGGATTATCTAAATAGAAAACTTTTAAACTGATTGGAATGTATGTATGGCTGAATTGAAATGACTTTTCTTGTTAAGTGCCTTGAGATGGCATCTGTTGTGAATCGGCTCTATACTAATAAACTGAAATGAAAATTAGAACAAGATAAAAAGTTATTCAAGTGAAAATGTACAGTGTTTACTGTATATTTACCTGACCTCAAAATTCAACAAGCTCAACAGATAGAAAATTACATTAGATAAACAAAATTTTGTTTAGAAACAGGTGGTCTCCTTTGATAAACTATAGGTGTGTGTTTGTGTCTGTTTTTAAAAACATGTTTCTTCTTCATTCAGTGAATTTACTCACAGTGGGTAGAGCATCTAGAAATTTTACTCAAGTAAGAGAAACTTAATGATATTATTACTCAAATAAAAGTTAAAATTAATGTACTCTTAAAAAATATACTCTTAGAAGTTCCTTTTGTTTCTGAAAAGTTACTCAAGTAAATGTAACTGACTAAATGTAATTAGTTACTACCCACCTCTGTCACTAAGTATTGTGTTACCGGCATCATTGTTTACAGAAGCTGACATAATCTTCCATAGGAGCCTCAACTCTGACAATAGGGTGGTGAAGTTGAATTTAAAAATGTGCTGCAAGAAATATCTCTCAAAACCAAATGTTAGATGTACTGTACAAAGAAAAAAGGACACCATTCTAAACGTCATTATTTATTTGCAGATGCTGTAACTTGTGTGAGATGCCCCCCTGAATCCTGGTCAAATGCGAGAAGAGATGCATGTATAAAAAAGAAGGCTGAGTTTCTGTCATTTGAAGATATTATGGGAATTTTGCTTACTTCTGCAGCTTTATTTGGAACGTCCCTAACTGCAGCTGTAGCATTTATTTTCTTCAGACACAGAAAAACTCCTCTTGTAAGAGCAAACAACTCCGAGCTGAGCTTCCTCCTCCTTTTCTCTTTGACCCTGTGTTTCCTCTGCTCTCTGACCTTCATTGGACGGCCCTCTGAATGGTCCTGCATGCTGCGTCACACAGCATTTGGCATCACCTTTGTCCTCTGTATCTCCTGTGTCCTGGGAAAAACAATGGTGGTTTTAATGGCATTTAAAGCCACACTTCCAGGCAGAAATGTGATGAAATGGTTTGGACCTACACAACAGAGACTCAGTGTTCTGGGTTTTACTCTTGTTCAAGTGATTATATGTATCCTCTGGTTAACAATCTCTCCTCCTTTTCCATCCAAGAATTTAAAAGAATTTAAAGACAAAATCATTTTGGAGTGTGCTCTAGGGTCAGCTGTAGGATTTTGGTCCGTACTCGGGTACATTGGACTTCTTGCCTTTTTGTGTTTCACTTTTGCTTTTTTGGCTCGTAAACTGCCTGATAATTTTAACGAAGCCAAATTTATAACATTTAGCATGCTGATCTTTTGCACAGTGTGGATTGCTTTTATTCCTGCATATCTCAGCTCTCCAGGAAAATTTAGTGTTGCTGTAGAAATCTTTGCTATTCTTGCCTCTAGTTTTGGATTATTGATTTGTATCTTTATTCCAAAATGCTATATCATGTTACTGAAACCAGAGAAAAATACAAAAAAGAATATGATGGTTAAGGGGGCTCCAAAAGACTTCTGAGGACAAAGATGAAGCAGTGACTTAAGAATGAAACCATCATTTTTTAAGAAAATTCCATTGGTACAATATAATACAATATATAACTGTTGTAAAGCTTATTAAAGGTTCAATATGTGCGTTTTAGATCACCTTCAGTTACCATACAGGTGTTAGTAAGTCTAAATGCACCTTTCATAGTTTGAAATAAATTCTTCACTTTCACCTCATTTTTGCAAAAAAAAAACAAAAAAAAAAAAACATTGATTTGTGTTTCATAGTTTCCATTTTATCCAGAAAGAGCTTCATTTTGTTTATGGATTTAGTGTTTGATTGATCACATTTCTTATACCCTTATATGTAAATGCTGATGTTTTGTTCCTTTTGAATTTTGTTTATTGAAGTTAAAATGTTTTTTAATGATAGAATTTGGGTCAGGGTAGTTTAGTTCTCTCCATATAGTTTCTGCATTATTTGCATTTACAATGGTATGGGTGAATAAATTTGTCCCATCTAGCAGGCTTAACATTCTGTTTTCATTTAAGATTAAAAAGTAGTTGGTCGCTTTGATTAAAAACAACAAACATGCATTCCATCGACTCACCCCTTTCATGCAAAACAAAAGATGTCTTTGGTTGCAAGCAATCAGAAGAAGCAATGGAACGAGCACATGATTAAAAATGCAAAAATCTGCAGTAATAACTTTACATCAGGTAAGCTATGGCTAACAAACAAGCTAACATAGCTAACTAACACTGCAGCTGCAAGATAACTGCAAATAATAACTGGAAATCAGGGATTAATGTAAAGGTTCTGTGTCAAACCATTTGTGCACGCATCACAGTGTTGATAAGCAAATAATCCCTCAGTTGTTCAGAAAAATTACATTCAAAAATACTTTGTTCATCCCAGAGACTAATTGTTGTTGTAGCTCATTCTATTTAATTTTTCAAGGAGTTGCTGTAGATCCTGATGGCTGTTGACAGGAAGGATCTCCTGTAGTAGTCTGTGTTGCAGCAAAACAGAATAAGCCTCTGACTGAAGACACTGTTTTTGTAGGATAGTCCCATGAAAAGGATGCTCAGGGTTTTCCAATTAATAAGAAACAACCAGATTTACATTCAGAAAATGTTAACCAGTTAGTTTGCCTTAGCAACTGGCTAAAAATTTAGGCTATAGGTTAAAAGACCCATGTGTAAATGTGATAGTGTAGTTCAAAACAAAAGATATGTCCTTTGTTTACACCAAAAACTTTACTTTTTCAGTCATATTTAGGAATGTTAATTAATCTTGATTAATCGTGATTAATTCACAACTACCCTGTGATTAGATTAAAAATGTTAATCGTTTGGCAGCCCTAATGTCTGTAGAGACATACCATGACACTTGGAGTTCATATGGGCACAAAAGAAATAGATAAAAAATACTTAATAAAAATTAATTCGTAAAAAGTAAAACACAGACCAGGGTAATAATGCTCAGGAAGAGAATTTGGTGGAGAACTGGAGCTGAATTCACTTCGACTACCTGAATGCGGCCAAAATCATAGTTTTTGTCTATTATAGTTCTTGATCAAGATGACTTAGTTAATTACAGACCTATATCTAACCTTCCTTTCTTATCCAAAATCATTGAAAGAACAGTTGCTAATCAAGTTTGTGAGCATCTAAACAGTAACGAGCTGTTTGAAGAGTTTCAGTCAGGTTTTAGAGCTCATCATAGCACTAAAACAGCACTGGTGAAGGTTACTAATGATATTCTCATGGCCTCAGATAATGGACTTGTGTCTGTTCTGGTTTTGTTAGATCTCAGTGCTGCTTTTGACACAGTCGATCACAATATTCTCTTAGAAAGGCTTGAACATGTTGCAGTGATCAAACAAACAACAGCAGGCTGGTTTAAATCATATTTGTCTAACAGATTCCAGTTTGTTCATGTAAATGATAAATCTTTTTCACATTCAAGGGTTACCTGTGGAGTTCCATAGAGTACTGTGCTTGGACCAATTCTTTTCACTATATTTATATGCTCCCAATTGATAAAATCATTAGACAGCATGGGATAAATTTCCACAGCTATCCCGATGATACACAACTATATTTATCCAGAAATCCTGATGAATCCAGTCAGTTAGGTAGATTACAGGCATGTCTGGAAGACATTAAAACATGGATGAATCTAAACTTTTTGCTTTTAAATTCTGACAAGACAGAAGTTGCTGTCTTTGGACCAGAAGTTCTTAAACAGAAACTGATTAGTCAATCACTTCATCTGGTTGGCATTAATTGGCCACCAGTAATAATGGAAAGAACCTCTGTGTTATTTTTGACGAAGAAATTACATTCAAATCTCATATTAAACAGGTTTCTAGGATTTCCTTCTTTCACCTTTGGAATATTACTAAAATTAGAAGCATCCTGTCCAAGAGTGATGCTGAAAATGTTGTTCATGCATTTGTTACCTCAAGGCTGGACTACTGTAATGCTTTACTATCAGGAATTCCACAAAATGTAATTAAAAGCCTTCAGTTGATCCAAAATACTGGAGCAAGAGTTCTGATGAATATTAAAAACAAAATATCACATTTCTCCTGTTTTAGCTTCCCTTCATTGGCTCCCTGTTAAATTCAGAATAGAATCTAAGGGGCTGTTTACACGACAACGTTGCCTTTCTGTTTGAATACGTGGGTGAAAACGCATTGCGTTTACACAACAGGGCGCGAGATGGAAAACGATGTAGTACATTAGCCCAGCCTTTAGATGGCAGTGTGCCCCGTGTATGCAGTGTTCCAAGGTTTCCCCCTCACAACCCGGAAAAGAAACATTTCGTGATAACTAACAATGGCGGGTTTTTTGTAGTTCTCTGCTTAAATAAAGGCGTATTGATTATTTAACGCACGTACTGTATGCGTTTCCGTTGGCGATCGTATAGAAGCCTGATGATCTCTAAGTTTTGCTTACAGAGACCGAATAACTTCAGAAGTTGCATCAGCAGTAACAGGATTCCTGGATCCGCCATTGTTGTTCTTCTGTAGAAAGGTGGAGTGCGCAAGTGCAACATGTCTGTAGGTGGCTGGCAGTGATGTCATCGTTTTCAAAAGTCTCCGGCTTGCGTTTACACGACAATGAATCACTCAGCGTTTTCAGAACTCTCCACTCTGAAAGCTGCGTTTTCGCCCCCGTTTTCCCGTTGTCGTGCAAACAAGAGGCCGAATCGGAGAGAAAAACCTCAGTTTTGCTGAAAAACGTTGTTGTGTAAACAGCCCCTAAGATTCTTTCTTACATATAAAGCCCTTAATAATCAGCTCCATCATACATTACAGATCTGATTGTTCCATAAGTTCCTAACAGAGCACTTCACTCTCAAAATGCAGGTTTACTTGAAGTTCCTTTTCCATTTCTAAAAGTAGAATGGGAGGCAGATCTTTTAGTTATCAGGCTCCTCTCCTGTGGAACCAGCTCCCAGCTTTAGTCCGTGAGGCAGACACTCTGTTTACTTTTAAGGCCAGGCTTAAAACTTTCCTTTTTGATAAAGCTTATAGTTAGAGTGGCTTAGCTTATCTTGAGCTATCGCTGTAGTTATGCTGCTAAAGGCTTAGACTGCTAGAGGACAGACTGACCACTTTTCTTCACTCTGCTACTTTCTTTTCTACTACTCTCCAATTGCATTACCTGCTGTTATTTCAACTGTTAACTTTGTTTTCTCTCAGTGTTTTTCTCTCCATAGAAGGCACACCTGGTCTGGTATCCTGCTTAGCTGCAATGCCCTGTTGGACGGGGGGTGTCGACTGGGATGATGGTCTCGGGTGGCTGAACATCCCCCGTGTACTGTTATCAACTTTTTACTTTCTTTAATATAGAAAGTTCTCTTACATCAGATCCCTTGCTCTTTCTGTGTCTCTGCTCTGTCTACTCAAACCCCCAGACGGTCGCTTGAACTGAGCCAGGTTCTGCTGGAGGTTTCTTCCTGTTAAAGGGGAGTTTTTCCTCTCCGTTGTTGCTGTATGCTTGCTCATTATGAGGGATTACTGTGGTTGGAAGTTTGCATCAATGGGACACAACCTCAAGTCAATGACTCGATGCAATCTGCTGGGATTCCTTCAATAAGAAACTATCTAAAACTTCAAACTTATTGGAATGTTTGGATGATTGTACTGAAATTACTTTTGTTGTAAAATGCCCTGAGATGACATCTGTTGTGAATCACCGCTATAGAAATACATTGAATTGTCACAAGGAACCATTTACCTCTTGGTAAATTACATTATAACTGGATTCAATGCAGACGGTTTATCAAACCCTAGGTAAGGTGTGTGTTAGGTTAAAGGACAACCTTTGTACTGGCTTTTTCCTAAAAATGTTTGTTGCTTTAGCACTTCGACTTTATATGAATCAGAAAAGAAAAATCATGAGAAAAATAATAAAATAATGGCTACATTGTAAAAAACATTTATCCAAATACAAGTGCATTACCCATTAAACTCCCCATATAATAAATGTGATCATCCTTACCTAACCACACCTCGTCGGTCCTCAGAGATTCATCACTGTTCTATTATTATAACTTTTGCTGCTCCAAACTGCATAAATATCAGGGTAAATATGTCATCTACATCAAGGTATATGTAATGCTACCCATTGATTTGTGTTTTTCACTCACTATGACGTCTACACAGAGGTGGCCAGAGCAGGGTTGGGCACTTTTGCATCTGTTCTTAGTGGCATCTTTTACTCAGGCAGAGGACCAGGTATGCAGACAGAGAGAAGATCCTGAAAACCCTCAACTAGTTAAGAATGGAGACATTATGTTAGGAGGGCTCTTCTCTTTCCACACTAACTGGAAAGAAAGAGAAAATACCTACATGGAAAAGCCCCTGGCACTTCAATGCACTAGGTAAGTATTGCAAGAAAAAAACATTTAGTGTAAATATGCAACAGTTCTTCTAAATGTGTTCTTATAATTTTAATATGATCACATCTTATATAAGATGTGATAATGCTGGTTATGCCAAATCTTTAAAACTGTCTGAATCAAGTTTGAATTTCAGAGAATTCCAGTTAGCCCAGGCTATGCTTTTTGCCATTGAGGAGATCAATAACAGTTCAGACCTACTACCAGGCATCTCTCTGGGCTTTAAAATATATGATACTTGTGGATCCATTGCTAGAAGTGTGAGAGTTGCACTGCACTTGGTTAATAGTAATGAAAAGGTGGCTTCACCTTCAAAGACATGTACAAGACCTGCACAAGTACAGGCCATAATGGGAGAAACTTCTTCCTCTCCTTGCACAGCAATAGCTACTGTCATGGGTCCATTTCATATCCCATTGGTAGGTTTGAATGTTACAAATTTTTCATAATAACTTTATTTGGCATCTCTTTTCCAATTTTATTGAGAAGTGCTAACATTTCTGTCAAAATGTGTTTTCCTTTAGTCAAAATATATAATTTAATTTTTCTTATAGATCAGCCACTTTGCCACATGTGCTTGTCTCAGTGATAAAATAAAGTACCCCTCATTTCTTAGAACAATACCCAGCGACTATTACCAGAGTAGAGCCCTTGCACAGCTGGTGAAGCATTTTGGATGGACTTGGGTTGGAGCTGTAAGGTCAAATGAAGATTATGGCAATAATGGCATGGCCACATTCATTGAAACTGCACAGCAGCTGGGAATATGTGTGGAGTATTCTGTATCTTTCTTTAGAACAGACACATCGGACAAAATACAAAACATTATTGATATTATCAAAGGTTCAACCTCAAAAGTGATTGTTACTTTCCTCTCACATATGGATTTGGATGTGTTGTTACATGAGTTGTCTGGCCACAACTTGACTGGCTACCAGTGGGTGGGAACTGAAGCTTGGATATTTGATTCTCAAACGGCCGAAGGAGATACTAATCACATTTTAGATGGAGCAATAGGCCTTTCCATTCCCAAAGCATATGTGACTGGTCTGAGAGAGTTTATGCTGGATGTGAGGCCACTGAATTCATCAAATGCAGACTTATTTACTGAGTTCTGGGAGGCATTATTTAGCTGTGTGTTCAAACAGTCAAAATCAACAGAGATTTTGAGAAAATGTACTGGAGAGGAAGACATACATGGAGTGGAAAACAGTTTCACTGACATGTCACTCATGCCCATATTTAACAATGTCTATAAAGGAGTGTATGCAGTGGCCCATGCTCTGCAAACAATTTTGAGCTGTAACAAAACATGCAACAAAAATATCCAGCTAGATCCTTTCACGGTGAGGTTAACAATGGCAAATTAACTATCTTTTTTTTAAGTGTTGATAAAAATAATCCCCTTTTTGCTAAAAGGTCAGCAACTTTCTTTGTCAAACTATTAACTTTGTCACAATGTGTCTTTGCAGATTTTACAACACATACAAAGAAGTAATTTCACAACAAAGGAAGGGGATCAGGTTTTCTTTAATCAGAATGGAGAGCCTGCTGCAAAGTATGAAATTATAAACTGGCAGCCAGGTGAGAACGGCATTGTGAACTTTGTTACAGTTGGACTTTATGATGCAACATTACCGACCGACAAACAAATGAATCTGCAAAATAAGTCCATCATTTGGACACAAAATTCATTGAAGGTAAAAAGCTATAATAGTTAAAGATGTAAGCATTCTCTGTTGTTGTAAGTTAAAGCTTTTTACAGTTGTTTTACAGTTTACTTTTTGTTTTTCAGATCCCAGTGTCAGTTTGCAGTGATACATGTCCCCCAGGAACACGCAAGGTTCTCCAGAAAGGAAAGCCTATGTGCTGCTATGACTGTATAAGTTGTGCAGAAGGAGAAATGAGCAACAGCACAGGTTTAGTAGTACTTATGTAAGCCTTATAGCTTAGAACAAAAATAAAATCATACACTGTGAATGTGTTTTAAAAGGCAGTGGTGTGACCTGCTCTTTTTCAATCATCCTCTTATGCATTATTGTTTATGACAGATTACCAGTACACAATTAGAGCAGGCTCAGCTTTGACTGGTAAAACTATAAGTAGTTTTGTTGGTCATTTTTACATTCCTCTCAGCTCTCCATTTAAATAGCTCTTAGCCATTAGGTGGGAATTATAAGTGGAGAAGATCTCTGAATAGATAAATGAAAAAAGCCTGTTTTGGGAAACTGCGTATGGAGAGAAACGCTTTTTTCAACAAAGAGTTCAGGAAACAGACGTAAGTTGTTATTGTCAAATAGAATTTATTTAGTGTGCCTTTTAAAATTATCTACCTTTTTTAAAACATTTTTGTCACAATTCAGTTGCAACGTTAAATGAATTTTCTTAAGATTTTTGAGGAAGTGGAAGGATTGTGGCATATATTTTCCAAATTTTTTTTTTACTAATAAAAATCTTTAAATTGTAGCATGCACATATATTTAGCCCACCTTTAATATTGTACCCTCACATAAAATCTAGCAAATCCAACCAATCACCTTCAGACGTTATGTGATCTGAGTTCTGTGAAGTCCTCATAGATTTGTCGCAGAGTGATAGATTTGTTAAATTTGCAAAGACACATCATCAGGGATAAAGCTGTACAGAAATGTAAAGCTTAGGTTATAAAACCATATCCTAAGCTTTGAAGACAGGCCTGACCTGGATATAATTATTGAGAGAATCCGTAAAAAAAAAAAAAACTGTATCTGAGGTGGAGTTTTAGAGATCCACTTCTCAGATGGTATCCTTTGACTCAACAGCTATTTGTTGTGCCCTCTATAAATCTGTTTTTTTATGTAAGCACAGAAAGAGGAACACCTTTTTGCTGAAAGAAAGTCCAGCAAGCACATCATATTTATAGATTGCCACAAGTCATAAAAGGGACAGAGGAAACATAAACTTTTTTAAACAAATCTTTTGTATTATATTCCACTTATTTCATCTTCCACCAGTGTTATACTGCTGTTTATGTTTTACCTCTGCACATTATTACTTTTCTTATTTGTTAATGCTGTCAAAGCATGTGAATTTCCCCCGTTGGGATCAAAGTTTCTAAGTTTATTGCCGCATTCACACCGCACGCTTTGTCGGCGTCAAACAATACTCACAAAGCGACTAGTTTGACGCCTATACATTTTTAAGCCTGATACTTGCAAAGCTTGCAAAGCCTGACGCTTGTAAAGCTTGCAAAGCCCGCCCAACCAATCAGAGTGTCTCACTGTAGCAATGTCACTACAGTGAGATGCTCTGATGGTTGACGCTCAGGGGACGACGCCTAAAAGTTCAGCTAGCTGAACTTCTGCATTTCTGCAAAAGCGTGAAAAGTTGACGTGGCCAAAGCGCATAAAGCACTGCTGAGACCTCTACCATAGACTTTACATGTAATCTTAGCGCTCTTGGCGTTGACAGACTTAGCTTTGCATATACAGATAGATTGCGCTTGTCTTCCTGTTGTGGTGGTCGTAATATATTACATTTGCATTCATTAGTCGACCAAATCTAGATGAAGCACTGGACTTCCTCCCGACTCCACGTTTGACCACGATTCATTGTTGGCACTAATGCTAAAAAGCGCAGGCATCCTGTTGATGCCTACATAGCACAAAAAGGGCTTTTATCAGGAAGTTGGACTGAACCGAGGGTGGTTCGTATTCACACCTGAAGTGAACCACACCAGAGTCCATTTGGAAGAGGACCGAGACCACCTCAAAATGTGGGTCTCGGTCTGGTTCGTTAGTCTGGACCAAATCTCACTGGTCCACATTCACACCAGCTCAAACGAACCGTACTAGCAAACGAACCATACTTGAAGCCAAACCTACAATAGTTTAGTTAAACTCAATCACATTCATATGCTAGTTGTTCTCGTCAAATTTCCGATTACAAACTGATGTTCATAGATGCGGTCCATCCATCCTGGATGGGCTTGAGCAACTTTGAAAAGAAGATTGAGCAAGCATTTCTGTCTTTAGTTTTGCAAAGTCTGTAGAGACATACCATAACACTTGCAGTTCATATGGGCACAAAAGAAATAGATAAAAAGTACTTCGTAAAAATTCATTCGTAAAAAGGTTAATAAACAATGTATATGTTACAAACTTACAAATATAGTTTTGTTTTGATTTGATTTACTTTTCTCAAACATGAAATATATACAACAGTCAACATTAAAATGTAAAAAAGATCATAGTTTGAGGAGCAGGAAGAAGCAAAAATGCTTATATTATCCTGCCCTTACACACAAACCCTCTATTTCCTAATACGTTGGGTAGTATTAAAGATGTATACCAAACCCATCTTTTCTCAGCTATATTACTGCAGAACAATATGTACTAAGTAACCATGTATTCATGTTATTAGTTCCAAATAAGAATCAGATTGATCAAAATTTCTAGTTTCACACGCTCTTTTTTTTTATTAATTTGCAGATTCTGTCACCTGTGTGAGATGCCCCCCTGAATCCTGGTCAAATGACAAAATAAATGCCTGTATAAAGAAGGAGGCTGAGTTTCTATCTTATAATGAAATTATGGGAATATTGCTCACCGTCGCCTCTTTATTAGGAACATGCATAACTTCTTTTGTAGCATTTATTTTCTACAGATACAGGAAAACTCCTCTTGTGCGGGCAAACAACTCTGAACTGAGCTTCCTCCTCCTTTTCTCATTAACCCTGTGTTTCCTCTGCTCTCTGACTTTTATTGGACGGCCCTCTGAATGGTCCTGCATGCTGCGTCACACAGCATTTGGCATCACCTTTGTCCTCTGCATTTCCTGTGTGCTGGGAAAAACTATGGTAGTTTTAATGGCATTTAAAGCCACACTTCCAGGAAAAAATGTAATGAAGTGGTTTGGACCAACACAGCAAAGACTAAGCGTTCTGAGTTTCACCCTTGTGCAAGTAATCATATGTATCCTATGGTTAACAATCTCTCCTCCTTTTCCATCCAAGAATTTTAAAGAGTATAAGGATAAAATCATATTGGAGTGTGCTCTTGGCTCATCTGTGGGTTTTTGGTCCGTTCTTGGTTACATTGGAGTTCTCGCCATGTTGTGTTTCATTTGTGCATTTCTGGCTCGTAAATTGCCGGATAATTTCAACGAAGCTAAATTTATCACCTTCAGCATGCTGATATTCTGTGCTGTTTGGATCACTTTTATCCCTGCATATGTTAGCTCTCCAGGAAAATTCAGTGTTGCTGTAGAAATCTTTGCTATTCTTGCCTCTACATTTGGACTGTTGATTTGTATCTTTATTCCAAAATGCTATGTAATGATACTAAAACCAGACAGAAATACAAAAAAACATATTATGGGTAAGGGAGCACCAAAATAACTGTTAAAACCAGAAATCAATGTGATGCCTTTAATAACTCCTTTGGTGGTAAAAGTTCAATAAGTGATCTCAGAATTGTCAAGGAACAAAATGTTTACCAGTTTATATTATGTTCAAATTATATGCCAGCTTTTACTGTGAATTAGTTTTTTATTTAAATAAACCTTCCACAACTTTAACTAATCATGACATTTTCTTTGATCCTATGGAATGATGTCGATTTCTTGCCTTATATTTTGTTTATTAAACCTTTGCTGTATTGTCAGAGAATGTCATTCAATCATTTTGAAATCTTCAGGAGTTGGAACACATAAATGTTTCAAAGACTTAATGTTTGTAGTGTTCTTATTGTTATGCATCATACATCATATTACAGTTTTAAATTATATGGGATTTTTTGTCTGGATTTCACTGGTTAATTTTAAGCACTATGTCATTTATTCAAAGTTGGGTCTAACAGATGGGTTCTTAGGTTAAAGTAATAGCTGACAAAAACTGTGAGCAATAGAGGCTTAACATTGTGTAAAAAATATTGATATCAATCACATTCATTCAAAAAAACTTTACAGTAATGAATGTAAAATTCTATCAAAGAACTTGAGACATAAAGGCTTCAGATGAAAAAACTTTGAAATAAGAAAAATTGGCTCTTACACTAAAAACCTCCGCACACTCTCGTTCTCTAACTCGCCAGTCGGAGCCCGGCTAGCATCGGGTTAGATAAAACTTCCATCCTTTGCTGGCAAGGGAGGGAGAGAGTTTCTGGAAGAAACTCATTGGATCCAAAAAACATAACAGGCTGCTGATCGTTGATCAGCTAAAATGTTTCCAGCCGATGGAATAAGTCCTGAACCTGACTTCTCCACCATAGAGAGAGAGACAGCCTAGTTGGGAGCCGAGACCTGTTTAGCCGTCGCTGCTGGGCTAGAAAAGGACCGGTCCGTGGGAGAAGGTGGGAGCTGAAGGCTGCCGAGCTGGGAGGACTGCGACTTTCCGAGCTAACGGTGGCTCACTAGTCACGCACCCACGAGGACTGACTGCTGGCTGCACTCCATCCAGTTGCTGCTAGCTTACCAGCTAACAGCTAGTTTCTGTCCTTGGAGATCTAAGGATCATTCAGTTAAGTTTGTGTCTAAGCAGGGATAAATTAGTTTAGGATAAACAATTTAAGGATTGTTTTGATTATGTATTTCCCTGTGTTTTTGCTGCATTTGTTTAAACAGTGTTTTCAAAGGTTTTGGACAGATAGTCTTCTTTTTTATTATTTTTTAATTACTGATATTACAATAGTTTAAAACTAACACAGCTTCGCTTCCAAAATACTTCAATACAAGCCTTGGCATTTAAGCATACTTATTCATACTGAACTGTGACATCATGATCAATTTATTGGTTATTGTTTCTACTTCTTTGCATATTTGTCCATTTTGCTGTTTTACTTTTGGTAGTTAGCTTTTAATTCATTCTTCTTTTATGTAGTAGTTTAGTTGTGTGCTGCTTAGTGAGTTTGTTGATTAAAGTATTTTGACTAGAAGATTGAATTGTTTTTGTAAATAAACTCTAGTATTTTGGAAAGTCGTTTGTTATTATTCCACTTACATATGTAGTAACTTGCTGTTTAAAGAAATTATTCCTTGATCTATTGTTTAATTAACTCGGCTTTATCAGGTAGGTAATCTATAATTGAGAATGAAATATTTTGGCTATTATCATTTTCCTGGAACCCAGGATGGTGCCGCAAACTTGGTAATTTTGTCATAAAATCATCAATCTTATTAATAATTGCCCTAAGCAATTTTTCATAATTATTTATAGCCAAAACATATCTATTTTGTCACAACATAAAGAATGAATAGATGTACAAACCAGTAAAAGCTGGATAATGAGGCTTATTTCTCTCAAATGTATTTATATTCTCGATATAAAAACTGAGGCTTTTTTTATAGGGTATTATGGAAAAATATTTCTTAATATGGACGAGAAAAACATCCTTCTGCGGTTCAAGAGTAGTGAGTAGTCTTTAATCCAGCTTGTTGACCAACAAGGAGAACAGCATGCACTGCATAAGCTGACCTTCTACTGTATAGTGATATATAGCTTATTTTTTCAGCACTTTAGCACAGGCTCTCTGGGTCAGAGTGACCCTCAGATATCCTTGTTCCTTGAATTGCGTGGTCTTTGAAAATGTGCTATACAAATATTTCAGTTCAATTCAGTTTATTTATATAGCGCCGATTCACAACAGACATCATCTCAAGGCACTTTACAAGAAAAGTAATTTCAATACAATCATACAAACATTCCAATTAGTTTAAAATTTTAGTTATTTCACTCCCTCCAGAAATACACGAAGCCTTACTTAATTTCCCTCTGGGATCAATAAAGTATTTTTGAATTTGAATTGAATTGAATTGAATTCTTCAGTCACTGATGGGTTTAATTCTTCACAGCACTTTTAATCAAACTCCACCGTCGAACTAAACAATATAAGCATAAAATGAGATAACTCCTTACACCAAAGACAATCAGAAGTAACACAGAAGAAGAAAAATACAGCTTATGACAACGACATACCTCGCTGACTGCATACATCTGACAGGGAAATGAATGTGTGGAACAAACTTCTTCAGAATTCTTTCATCCAAACAAAAATATAGCGATCACTTTGTCTTAGTATGTAACTTCCTTTTTAAGACGTGCGTCAGTAAAAAACATTCCCCCCGAACTAACACAAAGGGTTCCACGCACAACTATGAAAGCAAACCCAGTTAAATTCACAGTAACTAGCAAGGCAAAATATCTACAAAAAATAAATAAAACAATGACATGATGCACATGACAGTTAAACTCCCACCAAATCACAGAGTGATTTCACTTCAGTGCATCCCTCGCTAGCTAGTAAATACATCTAACAAGTATGAACACTTCATATTACTCTGCCTCAAGCAGGAGAACAGTCTTTTGAACAGGTCTATCAAGGTAGACAGGTTTGTTTGTTCGTCTCCCCTTACTTTCCAAGGTCGAATCACTTAGTAACAGCTTAGCCTTTCTGACACGTCCATCAACACTGGGATAGACCTCCACTACCCTGGCTAACCTCCACTGATTTTGTGGAGTAAACTCTTCCTGAAGAATGACAACATCATTGACTTGTGTGTTTCTTCTATCCTTCTGCCATATCTGTCTTTGCTGGAGATTAAGAAGATACTCCTTCTTCCATCTTAACCAGATTTAATTTGCCAAAAACTGCACGCGTCGCCATCTTTTGCGCATATACAGATCTTGGCTTACGAATTCCCCAGGTGGCGGAGACACAATACTGGATTTCATCATGAGGATGTGATTAGGAGTAAGTGGTTCAGGACCCTTGGGATCATTCAGATGTTCCGTTGTCAATGGTCTGCTATTTATAATAGCCATTACTTCATACAAAAACGTTCTAAAAGAAGAACTATCAAGCCTTCCAGCAGACTCATCAAGAATCGCTGCAAGAACACTTCTGATGGGCCTTATTTGTCTCTCCCATATTCATGATGAACTCGCAACCATAATTTTTTAACTGCTCAGCACTCAGGTTCTTCATAGCAGTCATGAATGCTCCCTTTGCACCGACAAAGTTGGTACCTTGATCACATCTCAACTGTCGTACATGGCCACGAATTGCAATGAACGCACGTAAAGCATTGATGAAGGCATCGGTGGTCAGATCATCAAGAAGTTCGATATGAATAGCTCTCAATCTCAACCTCACTTTTTAGCATGACACCTGTCCTAGCTGCGATCACTGCTGCCGCTAACTCATGACGAGGTATAGTAGTTACCTTGGTGGGTGCGACACGAGCCTTCCCCGTGAGAAAGGAGCAGTGTACCTCCCCATTTCCACTGACAGCTCTGATATAAGTACAGACTCCATACCCAGTAACACTAGCGTCCAAGAAGTGATGAAGCTCAAACTGCTTGACTTTTTCGGAGCCTGTAGGAATAAGACATCTTTTGACCTTTAATTTTGATAAGTTCTGCAGATCTTGAAGCCCTGATTTCCAATGGGCTTTCAGTTCTTCTGGCAATTGACGAGATAAAAATTCTGTAAATGTTGTATGAGGGTTTAATTTTGTAGTGCATGTGGCAACACTTAGAAACAGTGAACAATCAAGAAGAATGTGGTACATCATGTGTTCCTTATGTGAAGAAGCTGTGACCATTCTATGAACGAAGATCTATGTGGGAGGAGTTTCATGGAAACTCAACTTTCAATTAAGACTTTGAGCTGACATAGATATTGGCTCAGTTACTAGAACTGGGTCCAGCGAATGACGCCTCGCTGTTAAAATATATAATTGTTGTTTGTTGTTCTTATGGCTCCTTTTTACAGAAATGAACGAGCACGCGGGAAGGTGAAATGAGAGCTCAGAGAGAAAATTAAATTAAATGTGTGTCTGTTCCTTTAAGATAGGCTTTAAATTAGAATAAAAACACCTTTCCAACAAAATGTTGACCCCGACGTGATTTCTGGAGGAGCAAAGGAAAACGTGAGTTTGGAAATTGTTGTGATCAACAGATACTGGAGATCGGAGGACGGAAGTGACCCAGGTCTGAAGTTATTTGGTAAGCGCTGCCACATGAGGCGCAAAATTGACTAATCTAAAATTATGTTCTGTCTGTAGTTCTCCAGTAAATGTTGATTTCTGTTTCTGCTGAGGTAAATAGATGCCGACCGGGTCGATAAACTCAGGGTGTGGCCGGCCCTAAGGTAAGCTAGGACGCTTCTTACTGAAAGCCTGCGTGTTCGGAACCGTAGGAAGGCCGAGTGGGATCAGCTCGTGGATTGAGAAACCACGGAATGTCTAAAAAACGAAACTCAGAGATCAGAGAGCGATTTTAACCCTGGCATTTCTTGTTCCTTTGAGCAGATTGGATCTCCGGGAGGAACCGCAGGCTGCTGAGAGCCCATGCACGGCCTGGTTCGGAACCAGTATCAAAGCCCTCCACCTCACCATTAGGTAAAAAAGGAGGCCGGCAGATCCACGGGGTTCCTTCCCGGAGCAACAGTTTGATGACGGGGTTTTCCTTCACAAGGACAAAAGCCTGTGAGTACAAAATTCGATGCGTGAAAGAATAAAAAATAAGATTAAAGATAACATGGTCCGGGACCTTTGTAATGCAAGTTTGTGTTTTGCAAATAAAGATCGGCGATCTTTGCGTGATGATCCAGGATCTCACAATGAAAATCCATGTTAAAGGAGTTGGACTCCAAAGCGCGCAGAGATCTGGGATCTCAATTAGAAATAGGCCTAATGATCTAATGATAAATCATATATAAATAATAATACTAGTAATGAAAAAACATGATAATAAATACATAATTATATTAATGTATGATAAACCGGTTGTGTGACTGTGTGTGTGTGTGTGAATGGAGATTTCTATGGTGAAACAGCTGTAGGCTGAAAGGAGTCTCATGGTTAGAAAATTGAGTAAATAACACTGCGATAAGATAAATAGATCAGATCAAAGTGAAATAAAAGCTGAATTTACTTCATTAGCATGAGAATGATAAATATTTAAAAATAAAAAATAAAAACAGTAAAATGTAACTTTTCGAAATATGGGGAAAAAATAGCAAAGAAGATTTAAAGAAGATGCAAAATTTATGTAAGAGAAAAGACAATACATTTCTTTAAAATAAAGATTATGAATTTGAAGGACGATTGACTGAGTAATTTCGCGCACTTCTTGGTAGTTGCGATATAAAATAAAATTAAAAAGATCAAAATTGAAGAATAGACATTTGGCGTCTCAAACAAAGGAATTCCTCTGGAAGGAGCAAAGAACAGAAAAAGGAGAGGTTCATGCGTGAAGCTGATGTGTTTTTTAGCACTCGGGAGGATGAAAAATGTTTTAAACTTTGTTTTTTACCTAAAGTTCTGCCGAAAGAAAAATAAAAAAAGAGAGAAAACTCACTTCCATATTTTAAAAAATCCTATAAAGAGTAAGGTAAACTTTACTGTGATCTAAATGAATTATCTTAAACAAGCGACCCCCTTACCCTCAAGGAAGGGCTGTTCTGATAATAAACAAGACCCCCCTTCTATCCCCCAACAATGGGTCGTTAGTTGTTCTCTTAATAAACAAACCAACTGTGATGGGGTGCGACAGAAACCGGTAAAATGGACTTCCTGAGAAAGACTTGTTTGAAACCAGATTGATCATGTGTTTCAAAATTGTTAAAGGTTATCTAACTGCAGGAAGGCAGAAGGGAAGGAATACACCTCCCCCCGCTAGCTGATAAGGAGGGGGATGTTTTATGAGCTGTGTGTAGCTCTGTATACAAAAGGTTGGGATTTCTTAAGTGCAGCGGCAACTGTTACTCTATAATTATAATAATAATTAAAAAAAACGTAGCTAATATTTTTAATGATATTCATGGGATGTCTGTGAGAGCTCTCATATAGTAGAAAATAAATGGTTTAAAATGACGGATTATGAGCAGAGTGATTTTATTTTGAAATACAGGCGGATGTCTGCAGGTCCTGTGGGGAAGCGACAGCTGGGTAGCTACGTGAATTTATTCTTTGTAACAAGCGGCAGCTTCAGATGCTTGCTTTTAACATTTTAATGACAGATAAGATACCTGTTGAAAGGAAACAATCTTGTATTGCGCTGGGTTAGAGACTGCAAAAAAGAGAGGAATTTTTCATTACGGGATTACCGTAGTATAGAATGTAGTAACGCACTCCAAAATTCAACTTTGTTACCGTAGCACACCGAGTATAAGCGCACTTCAATATTTAAACTCAATGGAGTTGTTGCTTGTGGGACAAAATTAAGGGTCTGATTAAGCGTCAATGATGATTTTTGTGATTTACATACAGCAAAAGCATTAGCTTTTTCTATGAAAGCAAACCCAGTTAAATTCACAGTAACTATCAAGGCAAAATATCTAAAAAAAATAAAATAAAACAATGATATGATACACATGACAGTTAAAAGTTAGTTTCCTATTTAAGGAATCCCAGCAGATTGCATCGAGTCATTGACTGTAGGTTGTGTCCTGTTGATGCAGACTTCCAACCACAGCAATCTCTCATAGTGAGCAAGCATGTAGTGACAGTGGAGAGAAAAACTCCCTTTTAACAGGAAGAAACCTCCAGCAGAGCTTGGCTCAGTACGAGCGGCCATGTGTCACGACCGTCTGGGGGTTTAAGAAGACAGAGCAGAGACACAGAAAGAACAGAGGATCTGATATAAGAGTACTTTCTATATTAAAAAAGTGAAAAGTTGATAACAGAAGACAGGGGATGTTCAGTTACTGAGACCATCATCCCAGTCGATGCCCCCCGTCCAAACGGCACTGTAACTAAGCGGGATACCAGACCAGGGGTCTCATTTATAAAACTTTGCATAGAATCATTACTAAAACCGTACTTAAGCTCAGCAACTAATTTTTACTTATGTCTAGTATTTTCCAATCTATTAAACTTGGAGTACACACAGGTGCACGCACTTTTCTCTTTATAAATCACTCTCCCTAGAAATGTGAACAGGTGTTTTTGGATCATATCCCGCCTCCTACACACCCCTTTCTCCCATAAACAGCATATGCAAAGTGTCTAGTGAATATTCTGCTTTGACTTAAGCCAGCTAATATGGGACTTTTCAGGGGTAACCATGGCAACCAAGAGGCAGAGAAAGTAATTCCACAGAGGCTCGTAGAGGCCCGGAAAAGCGTTTTTTTTCAATTAATCACTCAATCAGCGCTTTACTCAGCCAAAGGCAGCCAGTCAAAGGCAGCCAGTCTTATTGTTGCTACTTCTTGTAGCAACAATACAACTGGAATTTATTAAAACAAAATTATTAAAACATGTAAAACTAGATATCTAAAGCCTGACAGAAAAGGTGCGTTTTAAGTCCACTTTGAAAACGTATGATCCTTGCAAAATGTTGATTTGGGGTCACGAGAGATGTGGTGCACAGTTCCAGCGGGTCGGTGGATCTAACACCGGGTCTGGTTCAGCACATAGACCTAATAGGACTGCTTTAAGGAACCTACATCGGGTCCTTCCAGTGGTCCAGCATCCATTGTGCAGCATTATGCAGGGGACACTGCAGTATTCGTATTTCACACAATTAATACACCAAGAAGTGCAATTTCTGTATAATCTGAAGACATAAATACATATGAACATATTGTGATATAATTCTTATGTGCAACATATTTTCATTCAGATTCTCATTTTTATTCTCAGTTCAGAGACGGGATGGGGGGTGTGTGTGACTGCTGGTTAAGTGTCTGTGTGCGCACACCTCTACAAGTTTGAGATTGTGGCTTAAATTCACATTTTTGCCATCTCTCCTGCAAGATCCTTAGTGTGCTTAAAGTTCCGGAGATTTTTCCGTCACGTTTTTTTTTTTTAAATCCTAAAATTGGGATAGAAAGTTGCTTACGTAGTTTTCACAACCTGTTTTGTGTGTAAGCAAGCTTTATAAATGAGACCCCAGGTGTACCTTCCATGGAGAGAAAAACACTAAGAGAAAACAGAGTTAACAGTCGAAATAACAGCAAATAATGAAACTGGAGAGGACCCTGATAACTAAAAGATCTGCCTCCCATTCTACATTTAGAAATCCTAGGAACTACAAGTACACCTGTCGTCTGGGAGCAAAGTGCTCTGTTAGGAACAAATGGAACAATCAGATCTCTGATGTAAGATGGAGCTTGATTATTAAGGGCTTTATATGTTATCTTATCTTATATCTTAAATTCTATTCTGGATTTAGCAGGGAACCAAAAAGGGAAGCTAAAACAGGAGACATGTGATCTCTGGTTTTAATATTCATCAGAACCCCTCTTGCAGTATTTTGGATCAACTGGAGGTATTTAATTGCATTTTGTGGACTTCCTGATAGTAAAGCATTACAGTAGTCCAGCCTTGAGGTATCAAATGCATGAACTAGTTTCTCAGCATCCCTCCTGGACAGGATGTTTCTAATTTTAGCAGTATTCTGGAAGTGAAAGAAGGAAATCTTAGAAACCTGTTTAATATTTGATTTGAATGTCAAGTCTTGGTCAAAAATAATGCCGAGGTTCTTCCTGTTGTTTCTGGAGGCCAATTTAATGCCATTCAGATGAAGTGATGACTAAGTAGTTTATTTTTTGGAGCTTCTGGTCTAAAGAATGTCTTGTCTTTACTGTCTGCCTTGACAGAATTTAATAGGAAAAGGTTTAGAGTCAATAAAGTAAATAAAAGTTACCTTGTCTTGCATTGCCTAAAACATGAGGTACAACAGTTCCCATACAAACAATAAATGACCTACTGGTCACTGCTCTGGCAGAGTAATTTGCAAACTGGTACCAAAGATTCTCCTGTATCCATCCTTGACGAAGGATGTCTGGTTGCGAGTGACCTCGATCGTACCACGGCTGAGGTGTCTGCCCGTTTCTGACACAGAGTCCAGAAGGCACCCCCTACAAAAACACAGAACATAAGCAGCATCATTATCTTCAAACTTTGAACTTCAGAGCCCCAGAGTCACATTGTTTGTGTCATCTTCTCATTTCCCTGTGTAGGATCAGAGGTCATTGGATTATGTCTTACCCACCGTCGGGGAGTTTAAACCACTCCTCTCTGTCCTTTTTATGTAGGGGTGGGTTTGTGTTGATAGGTCTGTCCAGAATTGTGCCTGCAAGTTTCTTACAGTAGCTGGGATTCACCCAGGCTGCCCTCTCGGTGACTTTAACAGTACTGTAGGTCATCAACAGGTCTTCGAATGGTCCCTGCCAGCATTTGGATTTCCAGTGTTTTTGTGTTTAGCTCTTTAAGAGAATCCAGTCTGATGGAATGCAGCGGCCCCGTGGCTGCCTTGGGAAGAGCTTGGACTCTTATATAGCTAAACTTATGCCCCGTTCTATTTGTCTTGTAAGCGCGACTTGCAACTCGAGAGTGACGTCACATCCGTGTTGAAAAACAAGTTACAGCGGGTTTATGCGTTCTGTTTTGCACACAACACGACAGGTCAGAGAAAAGATGGATGCCTCCAGGAAACTATTGCGCTAGCTCTGAAAGAGTACAGAGAGCTAATATCAAAGTTTGTGGTTCAACAAGGCAACAAGGATGAGGAAAGATTCCTTAGTGTTTAATAGTAGTGTTTAATCCAGCTTGTTGACCAAAAAGGAGAACAGCACATACAGTAGCAATGCATAAGCTGACCTGCCCCCCAAATCCTTCCTTTCTACTATATAGTATTTAGTACTCAAAGATGATCTTTTTCATCACATCCCCTCCAGACATGGTGCCTGAGTCCAGCAAGACTGCATCACACCACCATGACAGTAGAGCGTAACACAGGCTCACTGAGTCAGTGTCCTGCAGAAATCCTGTTGTTCTAACGTTAGTCGGCCGAAGATCTGACACATATGTCTCAATTCTATCATGTTTGTTCAACAGGAACAGTAAAATACAGTCACTAATGCAGTCACAGATTGTCATTCTGACCTAATTTTTTCCATATCAAGGGATAAACAGACAAACATTTTTTTGTGCTGATAAACTATCTATTTCTGATAATAACAAATTGAGGATGGAACATGTTGCTCTCTATGAATGAAAATGATTCTTGTTTTTTTTTTTTATTAACAACTAAACACAATAGGGTCAATTTTACTCTCAGATAGTTTTTTTTCACCCTTTGCATATACTTAATTACCTTTGCCAAAATAGTCTTCTTTATTACAGATACTGTTAAATTACAGAATATTTGCAATATTTCCATGAGATATGGGTCTTGAGAGAAAGAACGGGATCTGGGATACAAGCTGCCAAAATGAGTTTCCTCTGTATGGTGGCTGGGATTTTTGCAATGAAATGAGTCACTGAAGTGGTTCTGGCATCTGACAAGGATGCCTCCTGGGGGCCTCAATTTGGAAGAATTTGGGGCATGTCTCATTAGAAGGAGACCACAGGGCATACCCAGAACTTGGTCCAAGTGGTGTATTTCGCTTCAAATCTCAACACCCAGAACGAGCTGGGAGTATCATAAGAGGGAGTAATGTCTGGATTTCCTTCCTGGACCCATTGCCACCATGGCAGAATACCGGATAAGTGAAAACAATTGGTGGAAAAAAATTAAATACTGCAAACATATAGTGTGGTAAGATGAAACAGAAACATAAGTTCCCTAATGCCCTTGCAAACTGTATGCTCACAGGACAAATTATGCAGTATATCACCCCAAAAACAGCAGAAATAGAGAAGTTTGGAGGTGGAAATATCATGTTGTGCGTCGGTTTATTGTGCTGTTTATTGTGCCGGCAAACTTTGCATAACTGAAGGAAGCATGACTAGGGAAAGGTTCTAAGGATGATAACTTGATAAGGATGTGAAGATAATAAGTGGGTGAATTTTTCAGCAAGATAGCAATCTAAACACATTGCAAATTAAACCCCTAATTGATTTTACAGACAGAACATAAAGCTGGGAAAAGGGTCAAGTCAACCCAGCTTAAATTCCCCCAAAAGTCTATTGAAAAAAGCTCAAGATCACATTGCAAAAAAGACCCCCCAGACCCTTCAAGATTTGACAACAGTTTGTACAAAACAATAGGTCAAATCATAATTTTATAATTTCTTTCATTTGTTCTGACGTCTTTGTATATGCACATTAGCTTAGTTAACAACATATGGAGTGTATTTCATGTCAACAGGTCAATCAGAAATATATTTACTGACAATGCATTTGACTGTATTTATGCTGTATAAGTTATTCAACTGTAGAGAGGGGAAATAATTGCCTAAAGGTTTAATTTTCTCAACTGGGCTGTAAACATGTAAAAACTGAAGTAGAAAATACCAAGCACTGATTAGAATAACTGTAATGAAAAATATTACAAATATAATGCCAAACTATTAGGTTTATAAAATGTCACAATATCTGTCTTCTTGCTCCACCTTATAGTGCCATAGAGACAAACCATCACTATTTGTTATTGTAAGCTGCTCCAACATTTATAAGTACCCATGCAGGTCTGTCATCTGACTGAGATTCATAAGATGCCACCTAGTGACTTTGCTTTTACAGACAACATGGTGTCTGCACAGAGGTGGGCAGAGCATGGTTGTACACTTTTACAGTTACTGTTATTAGTGTCTTTCTCACAGACTAAGGAGCCATTCTGCAGGAAGATAGGGGATATTGAAACCCCCCAGCTGTCCAAGGAAGGGGACATTATGCTGGGTGGAATCTTTTCTTTTCACAGCAGCTGGAAGAACAAAGAAAATGCTTATACACAAAAACCACCCCCACTGGAATGTATCAGGTAAATTAAACCATGAAATCAGTTTCATGCCTTTTGTTGATATTTTTAACAAAATAATATTTTCATTTAGGCTGAATTGCTGTTGGCATAAAACATCTTCCTGTTTTTATGCCAACCTTTTGTAACTCTGACTGTTGAATCTGAAGTTTGAATTTCAGAGAGTTCCAGTTTGCTCAGTCTATGCTTTTTGCGATCGAGGAGATAAATAACAGCACAGAAATACTGCCAGGTATATCACTTGGTTATAATATCTATGACACTTGTGGTTCCATTGCCAGAAGTGTAAAAGTTGCACTTGCCTTGACGAATGATAATAACAATGTATCTTCAACCTCTGAGACCTTATGCATGAGAGCAGCACAAGTGCAGGCCATAATGGGAGAAACATCCTCCTCTCCAAGCACAGCAATAGCTACTGTCATTGGACCATTTAATATCCCTCTGGTGGGTAGTACTGACACAGTTTCTCCAGTATTTGGGTTAAATATTTGTTTTTGATTTTAATAAATCATGTTATAAAAATATTGTTTTGTGATTTGTAAAGTAACTCAACAGTACAAAAGTAGAAGAGTAAACATTATTTTTTGTATGTTTAATGCTTCACTGTTCTTTTACTGTTTTTCTACTGTTTTCTTTTAGATCAGCCACTTTGCCACATGTGCTTGTCTTAGTGATAAAACCAAGTATCCATCCTTTCTCAGAACAGTACCCAGTGACTATTATCAGAGCAGAGCTCTGGCTCATTTGGTCAAACATTTTGGTTGGACTTGGGTCGGAGCTGTTAGAACCAATGATGATTATGGCAATAATGGCATGGCTACATTCACTGAAACCGCAGAGCAACTGGGCATTTGTCTGGAATATTCTGTTTCTTTCTTTAGAACAGATTTGTTAGACAAAATACAAAAGATAATTGAAATTATGAAGTCTTCCACATCCAAAGTTATTGTCGCTTTCCTCTCTCATATGGACATGGATGTACTTATTCATGAGCTGTCGCTTCACAATTTGACTGGGCATCAGTGGATCGGCAGTGAGTCTTGGATCTTTGATTCTCAAATTGCAGCAATGGATAAGAATCACATACTGGATGGAGCAATAGGCCTTTCCATTCCCAAAGCACATGTCAGTGGTCTCAGAGAATTCATGTTTAATGTTAAGCCACTGAATTCATCCAATAATGAATTATTTACTGAGTTTTGGGAGGCATTATTTACCTGTAAGTTCAAGGAGTCAAAATCAGCGGAATTTCTAAGCAAATGTACAGGACATGAGGACCTGACCGCAGTGGAAAACAGTTTCACTGACATGTCGCTCATGCCTATCTTTAACAATGTCTATAAAGGAGTGTATGCTGTGGCTTATTCTCTACATGAAATTCTCAGCTGCAATAAAACATGTAACAACAATGTGCACCTAGATCCGTCAACGGTGAGCATAACAACTTAGGATAAAACAACAAAGACAAACTTATGAAAGTATAAATCTAAGATGTTCATCGTGTAATTACATAAATCCTTGAATTGTATTAGATTTTACAGCACCTAAAGAAAATTAATTTCAAAACAAAGGAAGGTGATGAGGTGCATTTTAATGAGAATGGAGATCCAGCAGGAACATATGAAATAATAAACTGGCAACCAGGAGAAAACAGCATGGTGGATTTTGTCACTGTTGGTCTTTATGATGCATCATTACCTGCTGACAAAAAGCTAAATTTGACAAACAAGGCTCTAATTTGGGCACAAAACTCAATGAAGGTATTTAATCATATTACCTTTTTATAGTTTAATGATAAAACGTATTTATTCATCAAGGTTATTAAAGGATGTTTGTGAGGATATTAGCTTTCTGTTACTGTTTTTATGCAGGTCCCTGTATCAGTTTGCAGTGAAACGTGTCCACCAGGAACACGCAAGGTTCTACAGAAAGGAAAACCTGTTTGCTGCCATGACTGTGTAAAATGTGCAGAGGGAGAAATAAGCAACACTACAGGTTAAGTACTTTCTAATGCAACCTTTTAAATGCCATTTCATGTAGCATTAAAAACCAGTCACGATTACATGTTTTAAGAAATACTGTATTATTGTGCTAATTCTAAAGCATAAGGAAATCATATGAAACAAAGCTTTAGAAAAATAAACATTGGTTTACTGAACCTAGTTCAGAAGAATGATAAATCCAAAAAGAATATGACATGAAAATAATGTTTTCGTGAGAAGTTTAAATGTTTTGTTAGTATTTCCATATAAACTTTAAAAAGCTTACATAGCCACAACAACTAAGGCACAGTGTCTGGGATTTTTTTACTCATGAAGGTTTTAGTGAACATCAAGGTAAGGCAAGGCAATTTTATTTGTATAGCACACTTTCAACAGCAGGATAATTCAAGGTGCTTTACATGATTTGGTGATTTAAAAAATAAACAAAAAACAAAACAAACAGACATGGAATATAACATTGGAAATTAAAAGTAAAAGAAACACACATTACACATGATACACAATAAAGCAAGAGAAAGATCAATAAAGCAAGAGAGCATGAACACATTCGATACATATGACATCAATCATTTACTCGAAGGCAATTCTAAACAGATGGGTTTTTAGTTTCAATTTAAAGCAGTTCAGAGTTTCAGCAGCTCTACACTCGTCAGGAAGTCTGTTCTAGATAAATGGAGATTAGAAACTGAAAGCTGCTTCTCCGTGTTTAGTTCTGAGTCTAGGGATGTTTAGTAGGCTAGAGTTGGAGGACCTGAGTGGTCTTGGTGGTTGGTACCGTGACAACATGTAATGATTTATAAACCAGTAGGAGTATTTTGAAGTCTATTGTCTGAGCTACAGGGAGCCAGTGTAATGACTTTAGAACTGGGGTAATGTGCTCTACTTTCCTGGTTCTAGTGAGGACACAAGTAGCAGCATTCTGGATCAGCTGCAGCTGTCTGATTGACTTTTTAGGCAGACCTGTGAAGATGCTGTTGCAGTAATCAATCCGACTAAAGATAAACGCATGGATGAGTTTTTCTAGGTCGTGTTGCATCATCAGTCATTTAATCCTATAAATGTTCTTCAGGTGATAGAAGGCTGACCTTGTTATTGCCTTTATGTGACCCTGGAGGTTCAGGTCTGAGTCCATTACTACACCTAGGTTTCGTGCCTGATCAGTAGTTTCTAGCTGTATTAATTGAAGCTGTGTGCTGACTCTTGATCGGTCCTCCTTGGGTCCAAAATTAATTCACTTTTGTTTCTATTCAGCTGGAGAAAGTTATGGCACATCCATCCATTTATTTGGTCAATGCATTGATTTAGGGTTTGAATTGGTTCAGAGTTACCTGGTGACATTGTAATGTAGAGCTGAGTGTCATCGGCGTAGTAATGGTAGCTAATGTTATTGGTTGCTATAATCTTGCCTAGAGGGAGCATGTAGATATTAAATAAGAGGGGCCCCAGGATGGAGCCCTGGGGCACCCCACATGTGATTTATGTTCATTCTGATGAAAAGTTTCCTATTGAAACATAGAAGTCCCTGTTCTTTAGGTAAGACTCAAACTCAAAGTACTTTACCAGAGAGTCTCACCCAGCTCTGCAGTCGTTCCAATGAAATATCATGATCAACAGTGTCAAATGCTGGACTGAGGTCCAACAGAACCAGCACTGTGGTTCTTCCACAGTCTGTTTTTATCCGGATGTCATTGAATACTTTGACGAGGGCAGTCTCAGTGCTGTGGTGAGCACTGAAACCAGACTGAAAAACATCTAAGCGGTTGGTCATTGTTATGAAGCCATTTAACTGCTGAAACACCGCTTTTTCAATAATTTTACTGATGAATGGAAGATTAGAGATCGGTCTGTAGTTCTACATTAACATGTTGTCCAGATTCTTCTTCTTTAGTAGTGGTTTAATAACTGCTGTTTTTAAAGCCAAGACCAACAAACACACCAGACAGTTCAGTGATAGACTTCTGGAAATTATTAAAGCAGACTTTGTTGTTATAAAGCAATATCCCAAACTCTGAACAACTCAAAGAGATATGGAAACAGCATGGAACAAAGTAGGATCTTGCCATCCACTTTAACTGACTAACCAGGCATGAAGATATTAATCAGAGAAGCAACCAAGAAGGTTGGTAAATATGTGGAAAGGACAACCACTTGTGCACACCACAAATTTGGCCATTATGGAGGAGTCACAACAAGAAAGCCATAGTTGACAAAAAGACAAGTTTTGTTTAGTTTTCTACAAATTGAACAAGACATCCCAACACCTTGAGCATCCATAGGAAATCCGCTCAGAAAAGATTAGAAGATAAATGGAGCTAAATACAAGGAAAGTCTGAAAGAAAACCTGTTAGGGAATGCTCATGACTTCAGACTCGGGGTCAAGGGTTCACCTTCTAGCAGGACAACAGCCAAAGTCATAAAGCCAAAGCAAAGAGAGAGATTTTTAGATAAAAAGCATGTTCATGGGTTGGGGTGTTCAAAGGATTCTACCTTAATCTAACCCAGAATGTGATGTAGCACTTAAAAGCAGATTTTCTCCATCCAACCTGACTGAGCTGTTATGGCGGAGAAGAATGAACAAAATCTCAGTTCTAAATGTGTAACACTGTTGGAGGAATATCCCAAAAGATTTAGAGCTGGAGTAAAAGCATGTTCTTCAAAGCATTGACTCAAGAGGACCAAATACCCATGCAAAATACCACAGTACTTAATCTGCAAACACTAAAATAAGAGTTTTATAACTATGGTCATCAAGTGGAGGCTCACGGGACAAATACAGTAAGTAACCTCATTCTATTCACAGTGGGAAGATTAAAAACAAAAATGAAGTACATACATTCCAACAGTCAGTGGTAGGCCAGCTCCAAACAGGATAAGGCAGTAGTGTTGTAGCCAGTCAAAGCACATGCAAACAGCACATGATCAGGCCTGATTGACATGGGTGGCACAAATGCTGTTAGGTGCTCAAAAGCAGTGAAACTTATGATATTTTCAGTTAAATTTTCTTCCATACAGAGCAAGAAAAAAGGTCCTGTTTGTGCCTAATTTAGTTATGCTAAATGTAAAGGTAAAAAACACAATATTTTTGGGTTTTAAGTCTGATTATATTATGTATTCCCATGAAAAAATGTAAAAGACCAGAAGAAAGTCTTGCATAAAAAAGGGTTTACCTTCACCTAGAACCCTCCTATGTAAATCTAACATTTTTGTGGATTTTGATTTTTGCAGATTCTGTCACCTGTGTGAGATGCCCCCTTGAAACCTGGTCAAATGAGGAAAGGAATGCCTGCATAAAAAAGGAAGCTGTGTTTCTTTCATATGGGGAAATTATGGGAGCATTGCTCACTGCAGCCTCTTTATTTGGAACATGCTTGACTGCCATTGTTGCAGTCATTTTCTTCAGATACAGAAAAACTCCTCTCGTCAGAGCAAACAATTCTGAGCTGAGCTTCCTGCTGCTCTTCTCCCTGACTCTGTGCTTTCTCTGCTCTCTGACCTTTATGGGCGAGCCCTCCGAATGGTCCTGCATGCTGCGTCACACGACATTTGGCATCACCTTTGTCCTCTGCCTCTCTTGTGTTCTGGGGAAAACAATAGTGGTCTTAATGGCATTTAAAGCTACACTACCAGGACGAGATGTGATGAAGTGGTTTGGGCCAACACAGCAGAGACTTAGCGTTCTTACTTTCACTGTTATACAAGTAATAATATGTATCCTCTGGTTAACAATTTCACCTCCTTTTCCATTCAGGAATTTTAAAGAAATTAAAGACAAAATCATCTTGGAGTGTTCTCTGGGCTCAGTTGTGGGCTTCTGGGCTGTTCTTGGGTACATAGGACTTCTTGCTCTGTTGTGTTTTACTTTGGCTTTTTTGGCTCGGAAACTTCCTGATAATTTCAACGAAGCTAAGTTCATCACATTCAGCATGCTGATATTCTGTGCTGTATGGATCACTTTTATCCCAGCATATGTCAGTTCACCTGGGAAGTTAAGTGTTGCAGTAGAAATCTTTGCTATTCTAGCCTCCACTTTTGGATTGCTAATTTGCATATTCATCCCCAAATGTTACGCAATGCTACTAAAACCAGAACAAAATACAAAAAAGAATATAATGGGGAAGGGGCCATCAAAGTCATTTTAAAAAAGAAAAGCAACAAAGTGATTAAATACATTCAATTGTTAAAGCAAAACATATCATATAGAGTCATTTATATTATACTTTACATGGTACTCTGTGACAAAGGAGTGTGTTAATGAACTGTCTCTTTGTAGTATAAAATTGTACTATATCTAAATAGCCTGAGCCCTAAGGGGCAACTCATTTGGATACTTTGTGAGCCACTATCTGGTGATCTTGCATTAAGCGGATGTAAAGACTCAATGACCTCTTATATTTTCTAATTTATAGAAACAATTTGTGTTTTTTGTTGTATGGTTTGAACATGTATCTTTCCACTACCGTATTGAAAAGTAAAATTTTCTTGTTACCAAAGCAAACAGACACATGATCTACTGGCTTAACTTCACTTGGTCTGTACAGCGAAGTTCATTTTCTGTTTATTTCAGAAAATGATCAATTGTCCACCCTTCTAGTTGAGTGAACAAGAAAACAGGGTCAACAGGAAGTAGTGGGGGCCTCCTAGACAGTCAGGGCCAGCCCGTGGCATAGGCTGTATAGGCAAATGCTAAGGGCACCGTATACCCTGGGGGCGCCAGAAAAGCCTAAGGACCATTCCATACTCATCATCATCATCATCATCATCCTTTATTTGTATAGTGCTTTCAGTGGCTAATCTATAAATAGCCAGCGCTATCTGCTAGTTCTAACCAAAATATTAACAGTCATGGTTCTAACAGATAAGCCTAGCGCTATTATTATGGAAAATAGTGTTATGAGTACCTTCCTCGGACAAATGTGTAAATATTAGATCTATTTAGCAGGTGTATTAATGTTAATTTCATTGGCATCATTATCTCACGTTTTCCCAGCTTGTAATAATCAATCAAAATACCATTAATAATCATAATAATAATTCCATAGTTGTAACACCAGCTGTTAACTGTGTTATAAATCATATTGTCTATAAAGTGTGTTTATCATGTTATACTTTACACCTGTGTTAAAGTTTACATCATTAATGTTAGAGCATAACTTAGCATTCCCACATGCAATATTATTCTGCAGTTTACTGATTCTTTTGCATTCTGCTAATTAGAATTTCATTGTAATGATAATAACATTTAATTAATTTTATTAATATGAATTACTAATATAATTTGTATCTGAAAAAAATACATTGTATATTATATACTATGGTCTACATCATGTATTTATCTCTAGGTTTCTCATTTATATTATTTCATTTTATTGTATTTTTTAAATCATGTTTTTTATTAGACTGGTGTCACATACTCCTCTTCTGTCCCTCTGTTGCCTCCACCTCAGCAGCACAAACCAGCAGTGATGCAGCAGCATCAAGCGGACCTTCTGTTGCTCCAATAGACCCAGCTGACTAGCTTTGAATGTGCAATTGTTTTATTTAAATAAAACAATGTCTAAAACAAAGCTAGTTTCTTGTGAGTATTTATACACTAGCAGTGCAAGTACTGTACTGCGATGCAAGGGGGCGCCACTTAAAATCTTGCCTAGGGCACCAAATTGGTTAGGGCCGGGCCTGTAGACAGTGGTAGGATTCTGAGTGCAGAGATGTTGATGAGCACATCAGGACTGTGAGAAAGGACTAATGGACTGAATACTTGTGTTTTCTATTGGTGTCCACACTATGTAGAATATGTTTGAGTTTATACTTAAGAATGTTAAAAAAAAACTTATTGAGACTTTAAATGTAAAATGTTCACTGGGCCAAGCCTTTAAGAAACTACAATCAGGGAATTGGTTAACTAATATTGAGAATTAGATCAATCATGCATGGGACGTGCACAGATTTCACCTTGTGTTTGTCATCTTAATCTGAATTTGTAGCTTTTTATCCTTCCATTCCTTTTTAGTGTTTTATCCTTCCATTTAGTTTGGAAGGATGTGTGGGGAAGGTCTTAACTTCTTCAATTACATGGATGATTTGTTACCTATTATTCTTAAACAAAGGAAAAGTGCCACAAGGATGCGGCCTAATTCCTTTGAAAAACTGCCCTTTGCAGAAGAGGAAGACCAGGCTCTTATGCCCATCAAAGTTCTTCTAGGACAACATTACTTTTGTCAATTACAAAATTCCTTTATTTCTTGCATGAGGATCAGTATGACATCAGAGATGTCAATTTGTCAAAGTGTTTGCATTCAGAATATAAAACAGAGACACCAAGATTTTACACAGAAATAAAATCACTGGAAAAAAGGATGTATTAAACTTTCAGTGACAATGCAAAAACTTTTTTTGCATGACCAACAGCGCACAGGTAATTTATTTTTTATTCTTCTGTATCAATATTACCAGGTGTGCTCAGCAGTTAATATGCTACACAAGCTGGTGTCATAAAGATGCAACTTTAGGAGCAAATAATTATTTAAGTGTGGTTTTAGGATAAGAAGGAAGCATAAACTTGGGTTTGTGTAGTTCTGGAATGTTTCAGCTTCATGAATTTGAAAGAAAAACAATTAATTTTGTTGCTGAATAATACATGATCTTTGCAGACTTACTGTAGTGATAAATGGATCACAAAATTTTAAAAAAAGTTTGCTGAAAGAAGAAATAAAAATATTAAAAGCATATGACCTAACAGATAATGTCAGGTTTGATTGATTAACCACATCTTTCTCCTTTTGCCCCACCTTTTAGGTCCACAGAGACAAATACCGACTGTTTTATTACTATGTCCTGCGCTGTTCCAAGCTGCATAAATATTAGAGCAAGTCTTTAAGTAAGGTAGATGTGGTGCTACTAAACAGTTTGACTCACTCAACATGACGCTCATGCAGAAGTGGCCAGAGCAGGGCTGGGCACTTTTACAGCTGTTCTTGGTGACATCTTTCTACCAGGCAGAGGAGCAGGTATGCAGACTGAGAGGAGACCCTGAAAACCCTCAACTGGTTATGGATGGAGACATTTTGTTGGGAGGACTTTTCTCTTTCCACACTAGCTGGAAAGAAAGAGAGAATTCTTACAGGGAAAAACCTCTGCCATTGGAATGCAATAGGTAACTTGTTTACCGGCAATTCGTGTATTTATATTGTGTTTATTGATTTAGGTATTTATGTAAAAATAGCATGCATTAACTTGAGAAAAAAAGGTTAATATGCATATCAGAAATGTTGTTGTCTTTCATTTCACTATATTTCTATTTCCATTAGACATTGATTTTTATACCAATGATTGTTAACTCTGAATCAAGTTTGAATTTCAGAGAATTCCAGTTAGCCCAGGCTATGCTTTTTGCTATTGAGGAGATAAATAACCGATCAGAGCTACTACCAGGCATCTCTCTGGGGTACAGAATTTATGATTCTTGTGGCTCCATTGCCAGAAGTATTAAAGGTGCATTAGCCTTGGTCAACAGTAATGAAAATATGTTTGACACTTTAAACGCATGCACAAAACCTGCACATGTGCAGGCGATAATGGGAGAAGCATCTTCATCTCCGAGCATGGCTATTGCTACTGTCATTGGACCTTTTCATATCCCACTGGTGAGTAGGACTGATACTCTCTTAACTGTTATGAACAATATTAATTTATATCATTGTTAATTCTTTTACTCAAAATGTTTTACATGTATTTATAATTTTAGATCAGCCACTTTGCCACATGTGCGTGTCTCAGTGATAAATCTAAGTACCCCTCATTTCTCAGAACCATACCCAGTGATTACTACCAGAGCAGAGCTCTGGCACAGTTAGTAAAGCACTTTGGATGGACTTGGGTTGGAGCTGTTCGATCAAATGAAGATTATGGCAATAATGGCATGGCAACATTTACAGAAACTGCACAGCAGCTGGGTATTTGTCTGGAATATTCTATGACTTTCTTTAGAACAGATTCATCAGACAAAATACAAAGGTTAATTGAAATTATCAAGGCCTCAACATCAAAAGTGGTTGTAGGTTTCCTCTCTCACATGGACATGGATGTCCTTATACAACACTTGTCAAACTACAACTTGACTGGGTACCAGTGGGTGGGTACAGAGGCATGGATCTTTGATTCCCAAACTGCATCAAGAGATAAGAATCACATTCTGGATGGAGCCATAGGCCTTTACATCCCAAAAGCACATGTCAGTGGTCTCAAAGAGTTCATGTTCGATGTGAAGCCACTCAACTCATCAAACAATGACATGTTTACAGAATTCTGGGAGGGATTATTTAGCTGTAAATTTAAGCAGTCAAAATCAACAGAAATGCAGAAAGATTGTACAGGACATGAAGATCTAACCGGAGTAGAAAACATTTTTACTGAAATGTCACACATGTCCATCTTTAACAATATGTATAAAGGAGTGTATGCTGTGGCCCATGCACTGCACAAAATTCTCAGCTGTAATCAAACATGTAACAACAAAACAAAGCCTGATCCATTATCTGTAAGCTTACTGTATACTCTGATTTTAGTTACAGCAAGAAAATATTAGAAAACGGTTAAAATAATAGAACATAATTTTTGTAGGACTTCTCATATATGAACTAAGTTTTCTGGATTATCTTTGTAGATTTTACATCACATAAAAAGCATCCACTTCAAAACAAAGGAAGGAGATGAGGTTTATTTTAATGAGAATGGGGATCCAGCTGCCAAATATGAAATTGTAAATTGGCAAAGAAAAGAAAATGGCATTGTGGACTTTGTCACAGTTGGTCTCTATGATGCCTCATTACCTCCAGATAAACAGATGAATCTACAAAATGAGTCTTTAATTTGGGCACAGAACTCCAAAGAGGTAACCTAAACGTTTAAAACTGCAACTATTAATTACACTTTTCAAAACGTTCATACTTTTCTAGCATCACATTTTTAAAAAAGTGTAATTTGTATTTCTTTTATAATTCCATAATTACTTTTGTTCATGTAGGTGCCTGTATCTGTTTGCAATGAGAAATGTATATCAGGAACACGTAAGATTTTACAGAAAGGAAAACCTGTGTGCTGTTATGACTGTATAAAATGTGCAGAAGGAGAAATAAGCAACATCACAGGTTTAGTATTGTTCATTGTATGCTTTTTTACCTTTAGTGTATCAGAGAAAAATGTTTTGTATTTTTTTAACTAGTTACCTAGCAAAGTAAATGTAATTAAAGAAATACTAGTCTACTATTAAGTATCAGGCCTAATGAGACCTAAAAAAACTCAATTCCACTGAATATGTGGTCAAATCTTTATATCCTATTCGATTAAGAATAAATGGGTCACCTTTTTGATCCATGTTTTTGTTACTATTACTAAGTAAACAAGCATTTTTAGGTTTTTGACGAACAATGTATACTCATCCACCTTTGACAATTAAAAAAAATACATATCAAAGTCTTGTATCATCTTTGACTTCATTTTTCAGATTCTGTCACTTGTGTGAGATGCCCTCTTGAATTCTGGCCAAATGAGAAGAGAGATGCTTGTATAAAAAAGGAAGCTGTGTTTCTTTCATATGAAGAAATTATGGGATCATTGCTCACAGCAGCATCTTTATTCGGAACATGTATGACTTCTATTGTAGCATACATTTTTATCACATACAGGAATACTCCTCTTGTGAGAGCAAACAACTCTGAGCTGAGCTTCCTGCTGCTCTTCTCCTTAAAGCTGTGTTTTCTCTGCTCTCTGACTTTCATCGGCCAACCCTCTGAGTGGTCCTGTATGCTGCGCCACACATTGTTTGGCATTGCGTTTGTTCTCTGCATCTCTTGTGTTCTTGGAAAAACAATAGTTGTGTTAATGGCATTTAAAGCTACACTTCCAGGGAGAAATGTTATGAAATGGTTTGGACCTACACAGCAAAAACTAAGTGTTCTGGGCTTCACTATTGTACAAGTTGTCATTTGTATCATCTGGCTAATAATTTCTCCTCCATTTCCATCCAAGAATTTTAAAGAATTTAAAGACAAAATTATTTTGGAGTGTTCCCTGGGCTCTTCTGTTGGCTTCTGGGCTGTCCTTGGCTACATAGGATTTCTCGCCACATTATGTTTTATTTGTGCTTTCCTCGCACGTAAATTACCTGACAATTTCAACGAAGCCAAATTTATTACCTTCAGTATGCTGATATTCTGTGCTGTTTGGATCACTTTTATCCCAGCATATATCAGCTCTCCGGGGAAGTTTAGTGTTGCTGTAGAAATCTTTGCTATTCTTGCCTCAACTTTTGGATTATTATTTTGTATTTTTATTCCAAAATGTTATGTCATACTGATGAAACCAGAAAAAAATACAAAAAAGAACATGATGGGAAAGGGAGTTTAAAAATAATCTTGAGAATTCAAGACATTGCTTAATCAAAGCCTTCCAATATATTCTAAACATTTTAATTTCCACATTTTAAACAAAATGTCATGGATATTTCCTCAGGAATTACAATTAAATGTGTTTATAGTACAGCTTGGACTGTGTGTTTTGTTTAGTTTTTTGCTTGTGATTCTAAACTCATTTCTTTGGCTGCAAATATTCACTTGTTTATATGTTCAATACATTCATTTGTTTTACTATTATATCTAAAGTTATTTGCATGTGATCCAATAAAATGTATATTTTTATTATTTCAGTGATCTCTAATATAATCTCTTCTTAATATAATTAAATGCCTTTCCTTTTTATTGATTTATAAGAAAACCGATTTAAACTCCACTTTAAAAAACTATGTGATCGTTACTGTCTGGAAATTGAAATATCTAACATGTAGCTTGTGAAAAGTGAAGTAACAAAACGAAGATGAGGAGAGGGGCAAAATAAACCCAAAACAGATTTATTACCCAGATACATTATTTATTTTCTACACCCGCTTAATTTATGCAATGAGGAATGTAGTTTAAGTCGAGCAGGCATCAGTCAAGAGTACTAGGGTCAAGGATACATCATGGACAGGCTACCAGTCCATCACTGGGCAACACAGAGATAAAAAGGACAAACAATCTTGTATCAACACACTCATGCCTCAGGGCCTTTTGGAGTGGCCAATTAATCTAATTGGGATGCATATTTTTGGATGAAGTTAGAGTACCCAAAGAAACCGATGCATGCATGAGGAGAACATGCAAACTCCATGCATAAAGACCCCAGCAAAGGTATAAACCATTCCTATACAAGTAAAAGGGATATAAATGTATAATGCCTTTTCTGTTTTCCAGAAGTACTAAATGTTTTCTTTTCCTTTTTTTTGACAAATGCAAAATTTATGATGGAATCCTCATTAGTTTGACGAAACTCATCTAGTACTCAGCTAATATATATAAACAGAAAATGAATACACATCTTTGCCCATTTTATATGACCATGTTCTAGACCAGTGAGCTCAATTAGCAATTTTATATAGGCTAATTAAATCACACGCAGTGGCAGTGTGTACCTGTTTAAGTTCCTAAGCTCATACCTCTACAGTATACCTTCAAAAACACAGTCTCTGAAAAAGTGAGTTGGAGCTCCACTCCTAGCCACCTTGAGAACAGGGTCTGAACTAATTTTAACCAGACTGCAGAACCAAGAACAAAAGAGAAAAGTAAAATACAACTCCCAGCATGCACTGAGGTACTATCAGATTGGTGATACAGAGATCCCGCTGATGTCATAGGTATAACTGGGAACTGAGCCGCCAAGTTCCACATTATGTGACATCACGACACCTGTAAGCCTGCTACTGTATTAGTTTATAGTGTTTCAGTTTATTTTGAATATCTTTCTTGGTAGGTTAGATGAATGTTACTAGCCTAGTTAAAGAGTTTATTGATGGAAGTGTTTTAACTAGAAGTTGAAATATTTTGGTAATAAATTCTGGTCCGTGTTTATTTTATATGTGTGCAGTGCTTACTGTTTGAGAATATCAGTGCCTAAATTCACTCCATCTTCAAGTTTGTGTTCATAGAACAATAACTGAGAGAGACTAAGAGCTGTTTGACAAATAATTCCTGAAAATCAGGTGGTGCTCTGACTTGTTAATCTTGAATAAAGGTTCCTTCACTGAGAAACTGTGTAATACTTGTTCTTTATGAAATACAATCAGTCTCTCTGAGATGCATGCGGCACATGAACATTTTCTCCAACCCCCCTTGCCTGGATTAGCCGCAAAAAGAAAACAGACGGCAAAATAAGCAAGTCAGAAAAAGCCAGTCCCTTCTAGATCAGAGGGATCAATCAACCAATCAATCAATCAATCAATCAAACTTTATTTTTAAAGCGTTTTTCATACAAAATTGCATCTCAAAGTGCTTTACAGATTAAAATGACCCCACATAAACGTAAACCTGAAATACTCTTTTTGGGAAGACCAGAAAGCAGGGCAGTACAGTAATCAATTCTATGGTGATAATAAAAGCATGCATCAGTGTCTCTGTGTTGACCCGAGAGAGAATGGGGCGGACTCTGGCGATGTTTAGTTGATAAAAACCTATTTTGGTAATATTTTTTATGTCAAAAATCACCCCCAGGTTCTTCACCTGTAAAGAAGGATTAAAAGACAGTGATTGTAGTTTTGGTAAAAGTTTCTCTCTCTGAGCCTCAGGACCGATGACTAAAACTTCAGTTTTGTCCTGGTTGAGCTGGAGAAAGTTTTCTCTCATCCAGGATTTGATATCTAAAAAGCAGTTAAAAAGTGCATCCATTGGCCATGTGTCATCAGGAGACATGGAGATGTACAACTGTGTATCATCAGCATAACTATGAAAGTTGACTCCATATCTTCTGATGACACTGCCAAGAGGGAGCAAATAAAAGTTAAAAAGAACTGGGCCTAAAATCGAACCTTGGGGCATACCACATGTAATCTTATGTACCTTAGAGGAGCAGGTATCTAGACTTACAATAAAAGTCCTGTCTGAGAGATAGAATGTGAGCCATTTGTGAACAGCACCAGAAAAACCAATCTGTTTTAAATGGGTCTTGCCCACCTTGGCTTGCAACTGCCCAGTGGAAGGCTGATTTTGCAGCCTGGAGAGAAGCAGCACTGGACTGTTGCTCAGTGGTCCAAAGTACTTTTTTCGGATGAAAGCAAATTTGGCATGTCATTCGGAAATCAAGGTGCCAGAGTCTGGAGGAAGACTGGGGAGAAGGAAATGCCAAAATGCCTGAAGTCCAGTGTCAAGTACCCACAGTCAGTGATGGTCTGGGGTGCCATGTCAGCTGCTGGTGTTGGTCCACTGTGTTTTATCAAGGGCAGGGTCAATGCAGCTAGCTATCAGGAGATTTTGGAGCACTTCATGCTTCCATCTGCTGAAAAGCTTTATGGAGATAAAGATTTCATTTTTCAGCACGACCTGGCACCTGCTCACAGTGCCAAAACCACTGGTAAATGGTTTACTGACCATGGTATTACTGTGCTCAATTGGCCTTCCAACTCTCCTGACCTGAACCCCATAAAGAATCTGTGGGATATTGTGAAGAGGAAGTTGAGAGACGCAAGACCCAACACTCTGGATGAGCTTAAGGCCGCTATCGAAGCATCCTGGGCCTCCATAACACCTCAGCAGTGCCACAGGCTGATTGCCTCCATGCCACGCCGCATTGAAGCAGTCATTTCTGCAAAAGGATTCCCGACCAAGTATTGAGTGCATAACTGAACATAATTATTTGAAGGTTGACTTTTTTTGTATTAAAAACACTTCTTTTATTGGTCGGATGAAATATGCTAATTTTTTGAGATAGGAATTTTGGGTTTTCATGAGCTGTATGCCAAAATCATCAGTTTTAAAACAAGAAAAGACCTGAAATATTTCAGTTGGTGTGCAATGAATCTAAAATATATGAAAGTTAAATTTTTATCATTACATTATGGAAAATAATGAACTTCATCACAATATGCTAATTTTTTTAGAAGGACCTATATATGAAAAAACCTCTGCACCTACAGTGTACCAGGTGAACTATTTACATAAACATAATTTCAAAATGTTAGGACTTTAGGATGTTCTTATTGTACCATTATACTGTTTTTATTTTCATAAGGGGCTGATTATCATGCCAGCTGTGTAAAACCTTTTGAATAAGGTTTGATTTTCAGAGAATTCCAGTTGGTCCAGGCAATGCTTTTCACAATTGAGGAGATAAATAACAGCTCTGACCTACTACCAGGCATTTTGCTGGGCTATAAAATTTATGACACTTGTGGATCCATTGCTAGAAGTATTAAAGTGTCTCTTGCTTTGGTTAATGTAACGAAAATGTGTCTGCAACTTCTGAGGCATGTACAAGACCTGCACAAGTACAGGCCATAATGGGAGAGTCATCGTCATCTCCAAGCATGGCTATAGCTACCGTCATTGGACCCTTTTCTGTCCCACTGGTGGGTAAGATTGTTAAAAACTACAATGTTTTTATAACAATATAAAATACAATTTAACAGTACAATAAAATGTAAGAAAATCTAAATATAATGATCTAAGCCAGTGTTTTTATTTTATTTTAGATAAGTCAATTTGCCACATGTGCATGTCTCAGTGATAAATCCAAATACCCCTCATTCCTCAGAACAATACCCAGTTGGTGAAGCACTTTGGTTGGACTTGGATTGGAGCTGTTAGAACAAATGATGATTATGGCAATAATGGCATGGCTACATTCACAGAAACTGCAGAGCAGCTGGGCATTTGTCAAAAATATTCTCTAACTTTTTTTAGAACAGGCCCATGGGAGAAAATACAAAAGATAATTGAAATAATAAAGTCTTCAACCTCAAAAGTGATTGTTGCTTTTCTTTCCCAAGCTGACATGGATGTTTTCCTACATGTGATTTCCAGCCATAACTTGACTGGCTACCAGTGGGTTGGCAGTGAGGCCTGGATCTTTGATTTTCAAAGTGCCTCACGAGATAATAATCACATCTTAGATGGAGCCATAGGCCTTTCCATTCCAAAAGCCCATGTCAGTGGTCTCAAAGAGTTTATACTTGATGTGAAACCACGTTTTATAACAAGCAACAACTTGTTTATTGAGTTCTGGGAAGCGTTATTTAACTGCAAGGTCAAAAAGTCAAACTCATAAGAGATCCAGAGTCTCTGCACTGGCCATGGGAATCTGCATAGAGTGGAAAACAGCTTTACTGACATGTCACTCATGCCCATGTTTAACAATATGTATAAAGGACTGTACGCAGTGGCTCATGCTCTACACAATATTCTGGGTTGCAACAAAACATGTAACAAGGTGCCGCTAGATCCATTAATGGTGAGCCTGATATCAACATTAATAGAATTAAAGGAAAATAATGGTCTTAAAGAAAACTTTCTAAAATGTAAACTATACAATCTCACAAATGTTTGTATTTGAGCTAGCATAACTCTACAACGTTTACATAGTAGTAATATTTTATTCTTCAGGTTTTACAGCATATAAAAAGAATTTCCTTCAAAACAAAGGAAGGAGATGAGGTTTACTTCAATGGGAATGGAGATCCAGCTGCAAAGTATGAGATTATAAACTGGCAGCCAAAAGAAAATGGCCCCGTGAACTTTGTAACAGTCTGTCTTTATGATGCATCTCTACCTGCAGACAAGCAGATGAATGTCCAACAGAAGTCTGTAATTTGGGCTCAGAATTCAGAGCAGGTGATTCCCACTGCAGATAATGTGCTAATTCAGTCTCATGTTATGACAAAGGATTTCACAGTCTGTCTTAGAGAAAAGACCTATAAACATACTATTATACTACTATTATACTATGCAGGTACCTGTTTCAGTTTGCAGTGACAAGTGCCCCCCAGGAACACGTAAGGTTCTCCAGAAAGCAAAACCTGTGTGCTCCTATGACTGCATAAGTTTTGCAGAGGGAGAAATAAGCAACAGCACAGGTTGGTTAATATTTAATACAATTATTGGTGAAGTAACAGATAGTATTATAAATGGTTAAAAAAGACAGTTTAACTAACATTGATATAATGCGGTGGTTCCCAAACTATTTCTACTGCTCCCCCCTTTGGTTTATAAGAAAATGTTCTCACACACCCCCCTTCCCTCCCTCCCCAGTGTAATTATGACTTTTTTTTACTGTGTTTTACTGTGTAGTATTATATAACATTGCTTTCAATACATATGTAATGCCTCTCTGTGCACAATTGTTTTAAAACATAAAGCACTCTGAGGAAAAAAACAATTAAAGGTTGTTTTGCCAAACTGAGGTTTTCAATCATCAATTTTTCAGTAACTGGTGTGAGCATGCTGTGATGTCACTTTATCTGCCAGGTGGAGGTGTCTGTTTGGGCCCTGCGTCACTGAATTTGGTTCATTGAACATTGGGTTCAGAAATATGCAACTATAAGAAAGTTTCATTAAAAACTTGTTTCAGTAAAATTTGTGGCCAAGATCATTGCCCTCTTCCTTTAAAATTATGCAAATCTCATCTCGCAGTTTAAAGACCTTGGACAACACCTTCCCACATGACAATTATCGGGACTCACTGTGAAACAGAACGCCTGTCTGTCGGATCCCATTTTCTTGCACAGGGTTACAGGGTGTGTTTTGATGTAGTTGACTGTGCCAAAGATATCGATCATTACATCATTCAGCTCGGGACTCTGTTTAGATGCCAGTGAGGTGTATGATGCAACGCGTGCATTGCAATATTAGGGAAGATGCCCTTCACGAACGCCTGCAGCCCTCCTAGTTTCCCCAACCATAGTCTTTGCTCCATCTGTGCAGATCTCTAGAAAATTCCCTATATGTCCGCTGACATCTCATAAATGTGCATATTGGACAGAGGATAACCCACAGTGTGCTGGCCTCTGTTATGAATCATAGATGGAACCATATCCTTAGTGCAGGGAAGTATGTAATCCTCCACGGTTGTGTGCAGTTTTTCAGACTGTGCCACTATGTACAAAACTTTAAATGAGCTTAATTGAGCATTTGCAGGTGTTTGGTGTAACAAAACCAAAGACTAGATAGGCTTTGTCATATTATCTACTCTTTGGTTGGGAAGGAAGTTAGTTTAGAAGCTTATTTGGCGATGTTTTATCTTCTGCTTTGCGTATGTGGGACCTCGTCAAAAACCTGTCCATTATATTAGCGCCCCCCTGCAATGACTCTGCGCACGCCCCCCACTTTGGCAACCACTGATGTAATGTGAGACATTTAAACATTTTGATGAGAATTTTTTTTTTTAAACAGACATTAACAAAGTTGTCTTATTTCAGAATTTTTTGTTTTGACAAGCAAGGTCAACTGAATGTTATGAAATAATTCAGGATTAACATGATAATTAGAACTTGATTTAGGAACTGTATCTTGAGTTTTTTTATTAAAATGTAGAAAGTCAAAAGAAGAACATATATCAAATACTGAAAAACTGCTTCAAATTTATTTAAAAATGTCATCCACTAATTTCTGAATCATTTGTGTGGAAAGTTTAAAAAAAACAATTGAAGTACTTTAAAAATGTTCTAACATCTCTTTTAATGTTACGTTTCAGAGTCTGTCACCTGCATATTATGCCCTCTTGAATTCTTGCCAGATGAAAGAAGAGATGCCTGTATAAAGAAGAAGGCTGAGTTTTTGTCACATCAAGAAATTATGGGAGCATTGCTCACTGCAGCATCTTTAGTTGGAATGTGTATGACTGTGGTTGTTACACTTGTTTTTGTCAAATACAGAAAAACTCCTCTTGTGAGGGCAAACAATTCTGAGCTGAGCTTCTTGCTTCTCTTTTCTTTAACCCTGTGTTTTCTCTGCTCTCTTACCTTTATGGGAGAGCCATCAGCGTGGTCCTGCATGCTGCATCACACAGCATTTGGCATCACTTTTGTCCTTTGCATATCTTGTGTTCTGGGGAAAACTATGATGGTCCTAATGGCATTTAATGCAACACGCCCAGGCAGGAATATGATGAAATGGTTTGGACCTACACAGCAGAGACTCAGGGTTGTGGGTTTCACACTTAAGCAAGTTCTAATTTGTATTCTCTGGTTAACAATTTCTCCTCTATTTCCATCCAAGAATTTTAAAGAATTCAAGGACAAAAAAATCTTGGAGTGCGCTCTGGGCTCAGCTGTGGGCTTCTGGGCTGTGCTTGGCTACATAGGACTACTTGCCGCATTATGTTTTGTTTGTGCTTTTCTTGCTCGTTAACTACCTGATAATTTTAAGGAAGCAAAATTTATCACATT